>KV429042.1:397430-517024 GCA_001632345.1 Daedalea quercina L-15889 | reverse complement strand
CTCCTGCTTGTGGCAAGTACTTACTACAGTATATACTGGTGTCAACAGAGCATCTTAGGGTACATTCACAAAGTATACTGCAATATGACTCTGTAACCAAGCTTATGGACCCATAATTGTTACTCGGCCTAGACCATAGTCTGCACACTGATTCTAGAGTAGCAACTTCAATTTCGTACACATGCTGAGTCGCGCGGTTGAGGTTTATCACTTCCTGATTTGGTCGCCATCTAATCAAGCTTCAAGGGCTCGGGGCGCTGGCCGAGTGCCCGAGGCGCGTTTTCGTTTTTCTCGCGATTCCGCATCGTTTTGAAAAGCGCTGTAATGAGCGTACCTGAGCAGTGCACTGGCGCAAACAGCGCATATGAGATGCAAATGTAAACGGTGCACCCGCCAGCTGGCGCGATCTTCACTCGGGTGCGACTCTTCTCTCTGAGTCGGCGGGGGACAAGACCACGGTCACCCACAACTCGCCCACGCTGTGCAGTCGAGTCTAGATCTTCGGGGAGCGTCATGATCGCTCGTGCGCTGGCTGTGCCACACCACTGCTGCATTGCCGACTACTATAATCGTGTTTGCGCCACCGGGCGCAAACCTGAAAATCTATAATATACAACTCCGCAACAGAACGCATCGCAACGCGGTCACGTGTCCGCGTATCCCTTCAAGTCAACGTGTGCACGCAGTTTCTTGAGATTCAGTCGCCGGAGTGCAGATGAGGCTCTGAAGTTTGAAGCCACAATGCCTTGGGTGGATCTCCATCAGCCAGCAGATACTGTATTATGGCATGTTACAATGCGGTGAACTCCCCCCGAAAGTCTTGTCGTCCTCCAGCCCCATCTAGTAGTAGGACTTCCTTCCGAAGCTGTCCAACGGTGGACGCACCCATATGCTCTACACCAAGCATCAAATTCGTCAGTCCCCTAATCTGCTTAATCAAGCATCTAACGTACCTCCGGTGGCGGCTTGTTGTCGAGGATCTTGTCGATCTTGTCGAGTACCTCGGGCGTCAGCTTCGGGATGACATCCAGTGCACGCAGGTTGTCGATGACCTGCTCCGGCTTCGACGCGCCGAGGATGACCGTACTCGTGTTCGGGTTCACCGCGATCCACGCGAGCGCAAGGTGCCCCACGGAGCAGCCCAATTCTGTTTCGCACGCCACTGTTAGCTCCGGTCACGGTAAAGATTTGGGCAGCCGCGTACCCTTCTCCGCAAAGTCGGAAAGCTGCTTGACCTTGTCGAGCCGCTTCCGGCCCTTGCCCTCGTCCATCGTGTTAAGGATCTCCTTGTAGAATATAGCTGTCGACTGGTTCGCGTAACGCGAGCCCTCGGGGATGCCATCGTTGTACTTGCCCGTGAGTAGCCCGCCCGCGAGTGCAGACCACACGGTGGTGCCGATTTGGTACTTCGAGTAAAGCGGCCTATATGAAGAATAGCGAATGAAACTCAAGTTGGAGTGCGAGGCGGATAGGGTGAGGGATACTTACGCGTACTCCTTCTCAGGACGTTCACGGTGGAACATGCTGTAAGATTGTTTGTTGGTATCAGTGTTGTTGGGCGGGGGAGGGCTAGCACATACTGGTGCTGGCACTGCTCAGCAACCGGACCAGCCAGACCGAGCTTGTCAGCGACATCTATTGGGGATGCATTATTTCCTGAGGAACTTCCCACAACAACATAGGTGACATACGGAAAGCCTCATCAATTTCTCTTGCGGACCACTCCGAGGTTGCCCAGTAGAACGCCTACAGTATATATGGTCAATATGAATCCTTTCCGCCAGAAAGCACGTCGTACGTACCCAGCCCTTGTCAATAACATAGTTAAATGCACGGACAATCTCTTCCATTGATACTTTGTGGGAGTATCAGCATTGTGCAGCCGGGATATGCAGCCTTGGCGGACGTACCAGAAGAATCTGGTCGGTGGGCGAAGATGACGTCGACATAGTCCAGTCCCAGGCGCTCCAGGGAATCCTTGGCACCCTCGATAATACTGTATGCGACGGTGACATAAGGGACCACTGAGGGGAGTCGATATATGCACTCACTGTTTGCGAGACAATCCGGTGTCATTCGGTGAGTTCCATTTCCAGCCGAAGAACAGCTTGGTAGTAATGATCAGGTCTGACCGTCGGAGACCGAGCTCCCTGATGACGCGGCCCCTGCAAGGAACTCATGGTATCAAGACAAGGTTGTAGCGCTGTTCACGAGGGCAGGTTACTGACATCTCGCGCTCAGATTCACCCTTCGCGTAAACTTCAGCAGTATCGAACATGTTGATACCATGCTCCCATGCCGTCTTGATGATATCCTTGACAGGATCTCCCTTCACGGTCCCGCCGAGCGTGAGCCCTGCATTACGCACACGTGAGCGGACTCTGAGGTTGAACGAGAGAGAAACACGCACATCCTCCGAGGGAAAAAAAACAGGGACACGCAAGCCACTCGGGCCAAGCCTCCGGAAAGGCATACCCTTGCAATCGTACTCGATCTTGACGGTAGACATTTTGTGGCTATGCGTTGAGACGGTGGAAGGCATGAAGACAAAGTTTCTGGGTGGAAATGATTCCCTTTTATATTAAGGAGGCTTGGAGGAGGCCCCACACGAACAACAATCCTACGTGTCTCTGTCAGCATCGATGATGACAGGATGGCCGATGCGTTGCTGTAAGTTAGTCTCCCGTGGGCAGCCCCTAAAGACGACCTTTTTGAAGGGGGGGTGTCGGCGAACTGTAAGTACCGAGTGCGGACTCGACCGTGTGAGTAGCAGTGCAAGCTCTCCCGTCATCATAATATTAGTGACGATATGACGCGTGTCAAAGCATTGACTCTGACTCGTCTGCGGAATAAGCTCAGGCTACACCCTCCAGACACTTCCAGCACGTCTTGCCCTCCCGGTTTCCAGCTCGTCCTCAGTCTCCTCTTCCGGGTTTGCCAACAACGGTCGATGTCGCTGCGGCTGGAAGCTATATGTAACACCATTTCGGAGCTTACGCACGGTACACGCGTTGTCGCCATTTGCTTGATTGCTTATACTGCCACTTGGAACTTGCGTCCATCCCAGGTCAAGTTTACCCCATCGATGAAGATCAACTGCAGGATTTTCTCCACAGGACATTACAAACTGCCGGGACCACTTTCACGATGCTGGTTAATTGCATGACAAATCGTGTAGACGTGTAAGAGAACGGGGCATACGAACGGGCACCCTGGGCCAGGACCTGAGCTTGACTAAGGGTTCCGGGAAGAATCCCCCAGGAAGTGGTTACTAGTACAGGGTCATGCCGACAACTGCCGCGGCGTTCAGTATTGGCTTACATAATGCACACTATAGATAGATCGCCGCGGGCGCTCTTTCGAGGGCACTACGAGCTTTTGCAGTTCAGCATAAGAAGATTAGGTATTCGATTGTCTCTCGGTCAGTTCAGCATGGGACTATTATACACTGTTATTCATGACAAATGTCTATGCAGATCCCTGGGAACGAACGCCGCATTTCTGGTGGAAGTCGCACTGACCGACATCCGCCGTGTCAAGTCAAATGTGTCAGTTGCAAGGACCGAGTATCAGGTAAACTGTGATTGTGAGACCTGTAACACAATATGTAGTGACTGGTAAAACAAAGTTGTGTGGTTCCAGGGAACGAGGTCGTCAACGGTAGACTCTTTGTACTATAGTACTAATCAACGTTACCGACACGTGATCGCGTCAAACTCAGTGAACTCGGATATTGAGCCGGAATGCTTGAGCCAGTCGCATTATGGGCCAGGAAGAACGACTGCATGATGCTGCAGTGCATGCATGCACGCCTCTCAGACGATCGCTCGCTGCAAGGGCGAATGTCATTTCGAGCTCCGCTCAGGCGGGACGCGTCGGTGGCGTTGTAACTTGCGAAGTCTTGCATTCGTTCATTTTTTGTCAGCACTGCCCGAAGCCATTTATAACAAGGCGTCATGCCTCTCCCGACGCCCGCAGCTCCTACTTACTCTCCAGAGGACTGTGCGATCTGCCGCGAGTCGCTTCACATCGCCCCAAGCGACGAAGGAGGATCCTCGTATCTCATCGACGACGTCGAGCTCTACTGCAACAATGGCCGCCCGAACAACCACCACTTCCATTGGGAGTGCATCACCGATTATGTCAAATCGGGCGGGGACCGGGCGAAGTGCCCGCTCTGCAGAGGGAACACCCTCGACTTTCGGGGACGGATGATCGTCGGCGTGACGAACGAGGGAGGCGTGCAGGGCGGGATAGACCTCGGCGATATCGTTGTGCGCCCTTGCACATCCGCTCCTACTATCATTCTGTACTCACTTTCACGTTCGCCGTTCTATGATATGCAACGCAGGACGAAGAAATTCTTGAAGAGTCCCAGCCCGAATCCTGGCGCCTCGAGCAAGCCTTCCTCAGGCTGATGGCGCAGAGCGACTATGCCGAGGCGGAGGAACTCCTCCGAGATCGCGGCGTGAACGTCAACTGCACCTACCCCTCCGGCGGGCAAACCGCTCTGCATATGGCGGCGATGAACGACGACGTGGAGGGGGTTGAGCTCCTGCTCCGGTACGGCGCAGACAAGACGCAGCTAGACGAATCTGGCTGGGATGCATTCAAGGCCGCTAGGGAATGTGACGCAAAGGTTATCAGGCTGCTTGCGTGAGATTCGGTGAGTAGAGGCTATCATGTTCTGTAACCTTGTTGTCACGACAGGGACGTTGAACTGTCATCTTTCAGGTCACGGCAAGCGATCGTACTACGTTGTTCGATCCAGACATCCTTTGATTGCCCACATTGAATCAACCTTCTCCAACTGCGCGCAGAAAATTCATAAGCTTCAAACCGTCACAAAGATCAATCACTCGGATTACCAGCTTCGCAAACCCGTCCTCTCGGACGACCCTTGCCACAAGGCTCTCTAGCTCGACGCGAGAGAGCTGGTAAATCGACCTAGTATCCTCAAGCGCAGAAAGAATGTAGGATGGTGCTGGAGGCTGCCCAGTGGTCGTGCCGCGTGGCCCGTCGCCACTTGCGGGTACAGCTACGACAGGTTCCTGCCGGGGAAGGCCGGAAGACAGAGATTGCAGAGGTGTAGACATCGGAGGACCAGAGAGAGGACGCGCAGGAAAACCTTGAGCGGGCGCGGGAGCAGCATGCGTAGCAGTACCTGGGCCATGAGCATCAACATGCGATTGATACGTAGCATTCGAGGTGACCGTATATCCAGGTGCCGGCTGGACCATAGTAGGTTGCCCATCGGAGTAAGGCTGAGACGTGTCTGAGTAAGGATGCCCGGAATAATCTGCTGCCATAGCTGAAGAGGCCGCGCCAGCGGAGGACGGCCGGGAATAGCGAGGGTCGTCAGAGGGTTGCGAGCCTTGAAAGGGTCTGGTAGGTGCATTAGTCTGAGGCTGCGAGTATGGAGGGGCGTGGGGTGGCATAGTAGCTTGCGAACTTGGGTTGGCGTCAGATAGGTAGTCGAGACCTGGTCGAACGTGAGCTACTTGAGGCTGACTGGGCATATATGCGTGGGTTATTCGGTCTGTCAGAGCGGGGAGCTTCTCCGCTGGGAACATAGTCTGTGACGAAGATCCAGTGGTCTGCGGGTATGCTCCAGAATCATAGAAAGGCGTGCACCAGTCCGCTTTTTGAGACATCGTACGCTGTATGCGCTGAGTCGGCGTCTTCGGAGGCATCGCGGGACCGGTCTGCGTAGAGGCCATGCTAGTGATAACCGTCTTAGACCTAGCCATTTGGGTGTTGCGCCCAACAGGGGTAACATTCGTTTTGCAGGGGCAGATGAGCTTGATGGAGTCAATGAAGGCAGCTGCGAATTCTGCTGTCCGGAATGTTATTTGAAAGCGTCGGAACGTCTTAAAAGTGTGAGACGTGTGTGATTCAGATGTGGGAGATGAATGTATGCTCACTGGTTGAGAGCCCGCAGGGATCGTACGGGGATGCATATACCGAATGCCGACGACGGTGTCTCGGTAGACAGCCTTGAGGGGAAGGCCGTAGGTAGGCGGCGTCAAAGATAGTACGTGCATGTCCAAGTCTTCCTATATGCGGGATTTTTTGTTGTAGTTCGAGCATTTGTGTGGCTCTACAGCAAGCCAGAGCGAGAGCACGCACGAAAACGACCTCTCGTTGATCGACATCCATCGAGTCCCCGCTACCAGCAATGGCCCAGACCACACGCGTCCTAAGCGACTCGAGCTCGCCAGAAATAGACTGTTTCGCATCAACAACAAGAGTGATAGTGGGGTTCGTGAAATGCTGCCATTCCTGCTCGGCCTCCGAACGACCGTTGGGAGATGAGCGCGAGTATTTAACCAAGTCGTAAGTGGTAGTTGCCGTCGTTGAGCGCGACATCGCTTCGGTACGATCAGACTTGACTGCGGTACCGTTGAGAACGTGGTGAGAGTTGAGATTGAACCGTTGAAGCATACCTTACTGATGCAGATGTAACTGCGGCGGTCCCAGCTTGTGGGCGCTACATCTGTCACCTGACCGCGTCAAGACGCGTACTGCTTATCCGCCACTACCTCTCAGCTGAGATCTGAGATCTGAGAGCCGATGCTTGTCGTATCTATCCAATAGCACACAATAATTACACATTTCCCATGTCTGCAGGGTAGTGTGCAGTGATAGGGTGCAACAACAACGCAGATGGGCGCGCAGCGTCCTTTGTTACGAGCAACTCGGAAACCCTGAAGACACTACATACACGAGCATTCCACGAGATAATACAATAAAGCGATCATCATACATTCCTGTTATAATGTTATTTGATGGCAGCGGATTTGGGTCCAGCGTCGAATAGAATACGAGACAGCATCTCACAGCCAAGAGTTTAGCGACGCGATGGCGCTGCGCTCTCTCATTTCGACCGATGGTGCAGGTGCTCTTGGATCCAATTGATCAGGTGCTCCGGGGTGCGCGACTGGATGTAGACCGTCCCCGGGCCCGTGAACCTGCACACGGCGCCCTCATCAGTTTGCAGGGTCGAGATGATCCCGCCTGCCTGGATTCTCTCTACACTGTACTGGCAGTTCCACGCGACAGGGTGATTGTTGTCCACGATCCACTGTTCGTCGGGCTGCAGCTCACGCGCAATTATCCCGCCCAAGCCATGAACAAAGAGCATGCCAGCGCCGTGGGCGGCGCCGACGAACAGGCCGGAGCCGGAGACTGAGTGGGCGCACGGTGAGCGGAGATATACTAAGTGAGTGGAGGGTACGTACAAAGTGCTTTGCCGAGGCCCTGCGCCTCAGTGGTCATCTGGATACCGGGCGTGCACGCAAGGAACGCGTGCTTGCGGAAGTGCCATGACGAGCTCCCGTCCAGTTGGATCTGCGCGACGTCGCCCCACGTCTCGGGTGCGACTACGACTTCGCCTGGTCCAAAAAAGTGCACAAAGGTTAACTGCAAGAGCCCACTGTCAGTGTGTCTGAGTTGGGAGCACCACCACAGCCTACACACCTCTCCGCCCGTTAAAAGCTTCTTCCAGCTGAAGTTCACCTTGCCCTTCACCTGAACACCCGCCTCCATGGAGACGAGCGCGCCTGGCTTCGCGAGCACCTCGTAACCCGGCTGCAGCCGCATGTAGAGCAAAGTGTTACTGTCGCGGTTATCAACCTTGAATTGCATGCCCTCGAAGACACCTGTAATTCTGGCATTGCCGAGGTGGGGGTCAGCCTGGGCGGGCTGAGGTGCAGAGTAGTCGGGCTGGTAGAACATGATGATGGCGGACTTTACTTTGGGAGAAGTGTGTCAAAGCTTGCTGATTTCGGCTCGAGTGGCTCGAGGGGTTCGACCAGGATGAAGAGGTCGCCCAATGCATATGCGTTTAAATAGTGTAAGGTTAACCATGTATCGACCTGTGCAGGATCATGGAGTCTTGTGGACCCGAGAGCTGTGCCTCCCATCTGCTGCCACGATCATTGAGCGTAGGTAGATCCTACAACGAAAGCGGTTAGTGAGTGGATGTCCGTGCATTAGGAGGCATTAGGATGGATGAGGGTGGCTTGCCGGAGAGCGGCTGAAGTGCCAAGCGAGCTCGCCACGCGCTTCGCAGCTGCGGTGACATCACTTGACCTGTTCTTGACCTAAAATCCTGATCTTGAATCTTGACCCTATTAGAATTGAGCAGCCCCCATCAGAGGTACACTGACAGCTAACAGATGCGCCCGCACAGAAGCAGCAGAATGAGGCTATGCACTGGCTATGCGCGAATCATCGCCCATCTGCAACTATCGAGTCGGGAGGAATACTGCTGTACCAATGGAAAGACTAGCGAGAACGCACTAAAAGCGATTTTTGCTGTAACTTCAGCACTGCATACGGCGCCTTTGTCGCAGTCATGTACGTCCTCGATTCGAGTCATCAGGATGAGAGTCGAGTGAGGGACGTGCACTATGAGTGAGCCACTATGCGGGTCGTCGATGGGAGGGTGGCTACGATGATAATAAGCAATGGTTACATACCATTCTGTTTTTTCGCGCTGTATTCGTTCCTCCTAAACATGTATTGGGCCTACGAATGACACTCAGACCTGTTCTTGCGGAGGGCCCAAGAATTGAGATCTTGAGTTCGGCAAATTTCACCCCAGTTTCACTACCAGGTGCTGCGTCTCGACGAGGCGAAACGAACGGTGCTATTTTCGAAGCAATAAGACAAGAATTGAGTGAGCAGCGTCGATTCTGAGTCAGAGGTCGCGCAGGCCGCGCCGCGTCACGCCTTTTGCAAACAGCAATAAGTCTCGCCCACCATCGTGACCGAGTTCGCCGTAGTCCCCCATGAGCTTTCCACAAGGACAAATCCCTGCGCAGCGATGCCCAATGGGCGCAAGCCATACCTTACAAGTTCGCGTCCAACAACTATCGACAACCCGAAATACTTGGACGAGCGAACATAACTCTCCAGTGCGGTAGTGCTCACCTCACATGCATCCTGGAGCTGGATGGCTCAAATATGTCTTCAAATGCGAGGCAAGCCAACGTAAGTATTTCACGCTCGGGCATGATCTTGAGCTTGAAGCTTGAACGGCACTGAGCTGGTGCGCCTGGTAAAAGCCGGCGGCATATGTAAGTAGAGCTTGACAGATTGCCAGTGACATCATCGCAGTGAGATTACATATATAGCTCGGCGGGTTCAATCTCTGAAGCTGAAATATACATTAAAAAGTGGAGAATCCCACTGAGAATGGTCGCGGATAATTTTAAGGCATTCGAATTGAGGGATGCAGACAAGTCGCATGGCAAGAGGTTGAAGGTACAGTACAAGAGGCGCGGTGGCGCGACGTCAGAGGTGTCATGCATCTACACCACTGCGCAGCCACAGGGTCATGGAGCCACGATGACCCAATGCACCTCCCCACAGTCGCTTTGCAAATGGCCCTCCCTCATATCGTCCCATTCAACCACCTCCAGCCCTCTTCCCATTCGCGTCTCGACGCGTTAAACGTCCCCTCCCTACCCTCTGTTACCTAGCCCCCGTCTTCAGAAGGACCACTCAGTCCGAGCAACAAGGTGCAGCTTTTACAAATCTGGCACCGAGTTTAGTGGGGTGAGTATCTTGTTGGATGAATTGTGGTGTCGCTGACCACCAAGTTTACCAAACAGTAGGCTTTATGCTAGCATGCCTGCCGTGTCCCTCTCAGCATCGCCAGTCGCCCGCGCAGAAACGCCTCAGCAGTCGGAGCAGGCTAATCTGCATGGGTGAGTAATGCACAACTCCTCCCACATCCGTGCCCAACTGATCGCCTCCCCAAGGCATCGTGCCCTCACCCCGATGATATCCGGGGCGGTTTCTGGCGGAACGATTGGCATCCTCTGGATTGTCGGCCTCCTCATCTACATCTACCGCCGCTACCGTGGCCACCAGAAGGTCCGCTCCGCCGGCCTGCGTAATCACCGCGAGCTCGACATTGCTCCGCCTAAATCCGAGGCGTACATCGTCCCGCCTGACCCCGCCATCATCCAGGGTTTCCGCGCTCCCGGCGAGCGCGTCGTCCCCGACGATCCCCGCGCAGACGGCAACGGCAAGCCGAAGCATGCGCGGACGGAGCCGCTGACGTGGAGCGAAAAGGGTGCGGCGGGGAAGGAGAAAGAGAAGGGCAGGGAGAGGGTGGAGGCGCTGAGGACGGGCGGGGTGGCCCAAGCAAAGTCTGCGCCTCAGTTGGTTCCGCTGGAGGAGATGCCGTCCCCTACGCTCTCCCCATCTCCCGCATCGCAAGACACGTATCATCGTGCACCTCACGATTTCTGACACGACACACGCATACCCCCCTGTTGACGATCCTCCTTGTATCTAACCCCCTCCTAATCGTCGACTCGTCCATTGAGACCCAGGGTGGCGCTGTTTGAATGCTGTCTTCTGTCTTGTCACTCTGAAGAGCAGATACCACGCCCATGCGAGGACATTTCTTGTGTCGTACAGGTCGCATATACGAGATACATCTACTTACGGTGCTCTAGCCCTTCGCGTCTGCTCAGTCCCTAATCTACAGTCTGTACTGTTTCTCTAGGTCAGTTGGTGGCCCCACTGATGTGCAGTTGACAGGCACCTAAGAGCTACAACTGGCTCGAAGGTTCAAGGGATAGAAGTATTAATCTTAAGGCGGATGGACGTCTCATTCTCTGACTGCACCTGATCTTCCACGAGGGTTGCGCATCCCGAACACCAACGAAGAGGTCTGCCAAGATGGATGCTACCGATTCCGCCTTCCCTCAGGACCGGTCTTGCTTGCTGCATGCGGAGGTCAACTTCCACTATACAATTTGGATTGGTCTAAAGACGAGACAGCGTCCGGCTTTACGTTGATCAAACGAGCAAGGACTACTGGTGGCCAGTATCAGGCTGATTATCGGGGCATGTGCTCATGTTCTGTTGTGGTTGTGACCCTGCTGATTGACATCCCTTGCAAAGAGAAAGGCAAGTTCGACTTCCACTGCCATATGATTACCTTATGCTCAGCCAGCCGTCAAGTTTTTGAGTGGCCATCGCGACCTATACTTAGCCGGAAGGCTAGCTGCGACTCGCTCTGCAGGAACCCTGGCCTCACATATACAAGCAAAGAGACCGTAGATATTGCACGTACTACACATACGGATACATCTATCGTTGACCGCTTCTATCTCCACAACACCGTCCCCTTCCAGCACGCGGCTCTCAACCTCAATCCGTGTACGCGCCGACGTTGGCCGGGGCGACGTCGCGCGCGTACTTGTACAGGATGCCGCGCTTCTCGCGGAACTCGCGGGGCAGCGGCGCGGCGGACTCCCACTCCGCCTTGCGGCGCGCGATCTCCGCGTCGTCGACGAGCCAGTTGATCGTGCGGTCCGCAGCGTCGATGATGATCTTGTCCCCGTCCTGCACGAGGCCGATCGGCCCGCCGACCTGCGCCTCCGGGACGACGTGGCCGATGATGAAGCCGCGCGACGCGCCGGAGAAGCGGCCGTCGGTGATCAGGGCGGTCTTGCCACCGAGGCCTGCGCCCATGAGGGCACCGGTCGGGCCCAGCATCTGCGCACACGGCTCAACACTATACCAGGATCGTGATGAGATGAGAAGACAAACCTCGGGCATACCAGGCGCACCCTTGGGACCCTGGTAGCGGAAGATGAGCACCATGCCCTCCTTGATCTCACCCGCTTCCAGCGCAGTGTAGAAGGGTGGCAGGCTGCGTTCAGATTGATCAGGACAGCCACTCAGGAGAACTCAAGAGATAAACTTACGAGTCGAAGGTCTTCGCAGTGCCCTCGAAGCGCAGCCCCTCCTTGCCCGTGAGCTTCGCGACCGCAGTTCCGGGCGCGAGGTTTCCACGGAGGATCGTAAGGTGTCCGGACTGTCCACCTAGTCAGTACCCGCGTTCCGGATGAGACACGATAGCAGACACAACGTACGGGCTTGATAGGATTGCTTAGCGAGCGGATCACGTCCTGCGAGGTGAACTCGAGGTCGGCTGCGTCCGCGACGTTCTCCGCGAGCGTCTTGCCCGTGACGGTGAGCGTGCTGCCGTCGATGAGGTTCGTGTTCTTGAGGAGGTACTTGACGAGCGCGGGGATGCCGCCCACTTTGTGGAGGTTCTCCATCAGGTACTTGCCCGACGGCTTCAGGTCGCACAGGTACGGCGTGCGGTCGCGGACCTCCTGGAAGTCGTCGATCGTGAGCGGGATGTCTGCCGCGCGCGCCATGGCGAGGAGGTGCAGGACCTGCGCGTTCGTCAGCGCGAGACTAGGATAGGGACCTTGTGTGAGTGATACGCACGGAGTTGGTAGAGCCACCGAGCGTGTTCACGATGGTGATGGCGTTGATGAAGGATGCCCGGGTGAGGATGTCCCTCGGCTTGAGGTCCAATTCAAGCAGACGCTTCATGTATTGCGCGGCCCTGTAGCACTCTTGCGATTTCTCTGCATAGAAGTATGTTCAATCGCACCAACAACGTTCGAGGAAAGACTGCGTGCGAACCGGGGAAAGTGGCGGGAGTACTGGACGAGTAAGGGAGCGACATGCCCAGCACCTCGAGTGCACTCGACATCGTGTTCGCGCTAACGGCATGTCAGTCGCGCACACTTCAAGGTCATACATGAGACATACGTGAACATACCACCGCAGGCACCAGGCCCGGGGCACGAGTTTCGAACGACGTCGAAGCGTTCTTCGTCGCTGATCTTCCCAGTGACGAAAGCACCTGCGCCCCCAGATTAGATCAGCCTGTCCAGCAATTGACATCTCTGACATACCGTACGACTCAAAGGCATCAGAGATGTTCATGTCATCGCCCTTTTTGTGACCGAGTGCTGGGCAGTCGACGCGGCGGACACCGTGCTGGATGGTACCGCCGTATATGATAATCGTTGGGCGGTTGTGGCGAGCGGCTGCCATCACGGTCCCGGGCATATTCTTGTCACATCTGCAAGCAATCCAGCCTGTGATTTATGCTAAGACGATCGGCTACATACCCTGGAATAGAGATGTTGGCGTCATAATATTGCGCCTAGGATACCGAGGTCATCATATGTTTCCTCCGGATGGCTCGTTATGCTTACTTTCGTGACCTAACACGCACTGCTGTTAGCGGCTTCCCTCGACTCGAGGATTGATACTCACAGCTTCGATAGAGTCGGCAATCAAATCACGACTCGGTAACCTGTCGTACGGTGAGAGACCTTCCAGGAGATGCACCAGGGTACACTCACGAATATCTCATGCCTTAAAACCAAACCTCGTAAATCGATCCGCTTGGACGGTGCTGTTATTACTGTTGCTCACCCTCGGTACCCATAGTTATAGCATCGCTATCAAGTGGGTTAATACACATTCATTCCGGGGTGCAGGCTGATCTACCTAACACCGATCGTGTTGAAAGTGAGACCGACGAGGCCTTCCTGTTTGCAGCCCTCCTTCACCTTGAAGGCAAGATCAAGCTAGCACAGTGCATGGGACGTGAGCTAGGAAAATTGTCTCTATAGAGCACACGCACCAAGTGCGAGTTGCATGGGTTTCCTAATGCAGGCTGAGTCTACACTCAAAGTCAAAGTAGCGGGATCCGCGGCGCACCTTCCCACCAGATCGGGGAGATACCAATCTGCGACGGTCAAGCTCGAGCCAACGCAGCAATAATCAGCGCATATACTCACCTGCGGCTTGTGCATGTCCTCCTCCGTCAACCCCACCGCATATACTGGGTTTGAAAGTCAGCCGAAGTATTCCACACCGAGCCCAACAGTCGTACACATGGCCTGGGCACCTCCTCTCGCCTACAATGGATATACGAGGTCAGACGACATGCTGGTGCAGCATGGGTCGGCTCACCTTGTCCTCAGTGACGATGCTGGACCATTTATTGAGCTTCACGTTGCCCGACCCGGTAGATTTGGGCAGCGAGTGGCTAAGAGACTTGGATGAGCACCTGGTCTCGGAGAGAGCCCTGTGCTCACATTTCGACGTCTCCTGCGTGGGCGGACATGGCGGATGAGGGGGAAAGGGACGGGCTGAAGTTTTCGGCGGGGGGCTGTGGGTCATAGTGACTGGTGCAGCTGTTATAACGTTGATGAGTCTGCCCCCGCCGATCTCTTGCGATCGAGGACGCGGTCCGGAGTCAAGTCACGTCGCGTCGCGTCACATCGATCCTCAATCGCGCGACGGCGATTGGCCCGTCGATCTTTCAGCCTCATCCTCCCTCCCCCCGCCTCAGCGCGCACTCAGTCCTGCGAGCCAGCTGACAGCACATCGTCCCTTCGCACGAGCCTGGCATTAAAGTCACGGAGTGAACGCTATCATACACGCAGTCACGTCTAGAAGTCAAACCCCTCCTTGCGGAACGCCTCCACGTCCGTCGTGCTCTTCGCCATGTCGGCCAGGTCGTGCCGGCCCTGAACCGGCACGTCATCAGGTCAAGAAATGGCGCCTGAGATGCGCGACGACCCACCATCGACTGGAACACTCGCCGCAGCGTGTACCAAAGCTGGTCACTCTTTGCACCTCCTGACACCTCCTGCATCGCCAGTGCTCCCAGCATGTGCTCAGCGGCCTCTTTGTGCGCTCCTATGTTCAAGCCTGCGGATCAACGGAGCGGGAGGGGTAAGCCGCTGCGGTGTCCCGAAGCAGGAAAGAATGCAGAACACGTACAGGCTACCCCGACGTTGTAGATCGCACGAGTGTATGTTGGCCGCAATTGGAGGGCCTCTCGGTAGGCACCGAGAGCCTCCTCTGGCTTGCTGCCGTTGGAAAGCGACGAGCCCAGTCTGTTCCACAAGAGATAGTCCTGGCACGAACGTTCAGTCACGGGAAGTCTTGCAAACGGGAGATTCTTGCCTTCGGTCGGACCGTAAGCGCGGCCTCGAAGCAATCCTTAGCCCGGTCGAAGTCACTGTTTGCATAGAACAAGACGCCGAGAGCTATTTGGACGTCTGGATCCATCTCGCCGCGACTGTACTGCTCACGAGCCAATCCGAGGAACGCCTCAGTGACACGCTCATGAGAATGCCACCCGGCCGCGGTTAAAGACTTCCACGCTTCTTCTGAAATGTGGTAATCAGGGAAGCGCGCCCTCAACCATCGCAAGAGCATCGTGTGCGAGGCGCGCTCGAACGACTCGTTTGTGTACGAGATAGAGAGGGACTGGGTCATACTAGTCAGCACACGAGGTTGTCGTGCCAAACGGTCTCGAGACTCACTAGCATGCCTTGACCCGCGGCGCCAGCTTCCTCCGCTCTTCTGGTACCCTCGGTAAGGGCACGCATAGCAGCATCCTCGTGCTCATCCATACTCTTCACCTCGCCGAGCATGATCCATGTCTCATAGCCACCTTCGCCCAGTTCGCCTTTCTGAATCGCAGCTTCTAATAGCGACGCCACCTCTGATAGCGACCCGTTCTGCTCGAGCAAGTCTTTCGCTGCTTGCAGGTGCGACTGGCCCGAAGTGGATGGGTCCAGATATCTGTTGTCCTTATCTGCATCCAAACATGCGAGCGGTGGGCGTACTATCCTCGCAAGATGGGAGAACACGCACCGAAGACATAGGGGCCCAGGATGGGAAGCCCCTCGGCTGTGAATTCCACCCCCGAGTCCTCGGTTGTGAAGTCCTGACCACTCTGGTCTTCGTTCCACAGCTGGCGTGCAGAATCGCCAAACTCGCCGAATGATTCCTCGCCGTCACGCTGCGAATTCATCAGCTGATTGAATTGGGCCTCCCACTTTGCCATATCCTCCGGTGGCGGAGGAAGCTCAGAGTTCTGCAGTTGGCCCCACATCCTATCGCGTGGTGACTGAAGTTATAGTCACTGAACATTGGCTGCAACAGTGGACTCACCGTTGGAAATCAGTAGCGTACTGTTCCGCCTCGCTTTGGGCACCACCCTGGTCTGCCAAGCTAGTCTCTTGTAGGGTGTCTGCCAGGTCTCCTACATCATCCTTGATTTCAACGAATCTGCTGCTATCTGCTTGGCTTGAAGAGAACGAAGCAGTAGCTTCGGCAAAAGCGGCCTCAAAGTCTAGCTCTCTCCCTTTGCCCTTGCCCTTGTCGGACATTTGAAGCGGGCTGCCGACAGTAGGGTTGAAACCAGAGCCATACATGTATCCAGAGCCCATCATCGGTCGGTACATGCTCGACTGCATATACGATGACTGATTATCTGTCGACCCGCATGAGTCTCCTGGCGCACACAGTGTAGTCACACGCACATTCAGGGCGCTGCAGGCCGCCGCTTTGTGCGGGTCCAGAGAGTGACGCGGCAGAGTTACTGCTGAACTCCGCCGCCCAGTGCGAGTTCATCATCTGCGGCCCAACCTGGCTGCGGGGGGTCTCATGCTGCACCATGGACCCGCCCTCAGACTCGTTCCAAGCCTTGCTCAAGTCATACCCGGACCGCATGGCAACGTCCATGGGCATACCGCGGTATGGAATGTGCACGGGAAGGGGAAAGACATTTCCTGTGCCCTGTGGAGCATTGCCCTCGAAGAACTGGCGAGCAAGCGCGAGATCTCGCTCTGCTCCCGGGGCAGACGCTGTACTAGGAAGATGTTGTAGCTGATACACGCACAGTGAGATTAGTAGGACAAGTTGTATTAAGCGAAAGTGGCCCGTACTCGAGACGAGGATGGTCCTGCAACTCTGTCCTGCCGACAGTCTCAGCCACGAAGTCACTCCCTCAGTGCAAGGTGACACACCTGCTGCACGCTACGATCCCCCTCCGTGTGCTTTAACACCTGGGAAAGCGGGTTGAAAGGTACCGCACATTCCGAGCCAGAAATAAGGCCTTGCAGAGACATTGTGGTGGTTGTTGGTAGCCCAGATGACGAGACGGGGGAGCGGCGCTGCTGCAGAGGCTTAGTTAGAATAGACGCCGATCGCGTCGCGGAGAAAGCGGGAGCGTAATTACGACACCATGTGATTCCGGAAGTAGGCGGCCGCGGCTTTGGGAATGCAGCTGCCCGAGCCTGTCCTTCGCGGACATGCTGCTACAGCGACTGAACCACCAATATCGACAAAATGGGTCCCCCAACTGCAGGGAACCAAGCATAAATTGGCAACAACACTAGGTTGTCGCACTAGATCGTGCACAGTAAGTTAAGCTACGTAAGGGCATACATTCAATGTCAAAGGAGCCCAGAAATAATATAATCCCAGTCCAGGATCCGTATGTTACACTACCGTCACGAGCGGCCAAGTCCACTATTCTTCAACATAGCTAGGAGGTGCCTCCAGTTGATGCGCATGCAGCTCCTCCATGTATCTCCGCAGGTTTTCCACCTCGGCTCGGAGACCATGGATCTCGCTCCGAGGGGACGTCGACAGCCCCAATGTCGTCGGGGGATCTTCACTATACCTGGTGCTAGATCCGGACGTCTGTGTGCGCGAGCCAGACGACGAGGACCCGACACCGGCAGGCGTGTCTGGTTGCATGTACCGCAGATGCTCGCGCAACTTGGTGGACATGAGGGGCACTGGCGGCGCCTGGGTCGCTGTCTCCACCGCTGTGTCCATGGACTGTGACCGGTCGGTCGTCGTAGGTTGCGTACTGGGAGCGTTGTTGTATGGGAACGGATCTGGCGAGACGATTCTCGACTCGTCGACCCCCGTCTTCTCATACGGAACGCCCGCCACGCGAGCCTTGCGTCTCCGCCACCAGAAGAAGAAAAATGCAAGGATGATGAGAGCAGCGCCGCCCACCCCGCCGACGACCCCACCGACTATCGCACCTACATTCGTCTTTGACGTGCTACCAGATACCGCGCCTGACGTTGCGCCAGAGGTAGATATGCTCTGGTTCTTCACATCAAGGGCCAAGAGAGCATACATAGCTCCCTGTGCCGGGCTAAGAGCAGAAGGTGAGACAAATTAAGGATCATGCATCGTAACATACCTCGCGGCACCACCCGTGACCGCCCCACTGTCCACATCGTACGTCGCCGGGAAGACGCCTGCTGTCCCATTGTACGTTGCACGCTTCCAGATCATCGAGATGAACTGGTCTCGCACGCTTGAGTTCGTAGTAGCCCCGGTGAAAGACAGCCATGCTGCATGTAAATTACTCAGGAAATGTTCGTATGCGAGTGAGGTGCGAACTCACCCGAGTTGCCCTGCACAGCGGCGGCGCTGTCGAGAGGTAGACCATACGTTCTCGCTTAAGAACTCGGTATTAGACTGATAAAGACCCCATCCGGACACACTCACATGTCCCGTCCGATATGAGAGAATTATAGTAGTCACCCTGGCGGTCATAAATCTGTATGTGCTATGTTAGCATACCCCGCTCAGCACACTCAGCAACCACTCACAGATTGGCTGACAACGTTGGTCCCCAGGAGAAGGTCCGCGTACAGGTTGTAGGTCAGTGCCCAGGTGTCCGTGCTCCCATAGGTGAACAGCAGCCCCTGGGCGGAGTTCTGCGACAGCGCCAACGATTCCCATGCGCTCGCGTCCGTCGATGCGATATCCTAGGTAACTGATCAGCCCAGAAGCGTGCCTAGAGAACAAAATAAGGTATTACAGCATAAGTGCTCGCAGCGCTGCCGTTGCCAACGACGGAAGCTATCTGGGACATCGCTTCGATCGCAATGATACCCTTGATGGCTAAGTTGGTCATGTTGGAGCTACTCTGCCCATCAGCAGTCGCTCTGTGGATCGGTGAACGTGAGGATTGACGAATGATGATCAAGGGGAACTACGCACTGATTGGACGGCGTCTCCGAGTTCTGGACTAAATAATCCGCCCACGACTTGAGAAGATCATACTGGGAACATTGACACGGACAGAATCAGAGCGGTGCAACGTTGCAGACAAGTTGACGACGTACGTATTGAACAAGGAGCGTCCCGTCACCCGAGGCCCTTGCGTGTGCGAGAGCCATGATGATCATGTTGGCACTCTGTTCGACTCCCAACTGGTTCGTCGAGCTGTCACCACTGGCAATCGGGTAGCCGGATCCTGCGGGCCGGTGTGAGAGGCCGTCGCGTTACCCGGCCAGAGCACCCACCGATATCAGACGCAGCGTAGGGCAGCGTGTACATGCTGGACGATTGGTACTCCAGGAGCGGTGTCAAGAGCGGTCGGCCGTATGATGCATTCACGCAGAGGAACATGGGGAACGCAGCGTACATGATCTCGACAGGATTGACTCGTCTGGATAGAGCGCACTTAGCGCGAAACAGCACAAATCAGAGTACAACTCAGCAATACGGACCTGTTGTTGCCCATGTTCTTCATGAAGATCATCACATCCGAGGTGTTCCATTGCGAGTCGGTACCCTGCGACACGGTGATGTCTATCGCACCGAACGTCTGGCGAGCGGCTAGGGAGACGAGGTCACTGTACTCCGATGAGATGCTCGTCGCGTTCTGCGTGATCTCATTGTCTAGCTGAGTTGACCGTGTCATGGCATCGCTGGAGTCCGTTACGAACGCCTCCATCTGCAGTTGAAAGGTTCAAACTATCGCATATCTGGAGACTATCAGTGCGACCCACCGCATCGACAGCGCTCGAGTACTGCGTGACGTAGTACGGACTGCGGTTCTGGACGGTTCCTGCTCCTGTTGTGTACTGGACCGATGGATCCCGAACAAACCCAATGGTCCAAACCACAGGCGACGACGTGGACTGAATGGTCCCCAGATCTACCGCGAGGCCAAATACGGGATAATCGCTAGCATACGAGCATTTAGTCCCGGCTACGTGAAGAGATGAGCAGGAAATATACGCACTCAGAGATCGCACGGAAGTTAGTGTCCTGAGTGTTTGCGAGAGTACCCTTGGTAGTGAATTGACCGCGGACAGTTGCGTCTGCACCAGTCTGGTAGGTCGCACTCGTACCCTGCGCAGAACCAACCCGTTCAACGCGCTGCGTATGCATGAAGTCAGACTTCTGGCTCACCTGCGCTATGGCATAGTACAGCGTGCCATCTACGGCCTGATCGTCAACTTCGGTGAACTGCGTTGGCTCCTGGAGCTCAACTTGGTGATAGATGAGCTGATTGGTTGTCGTCGTGTTCCACTGCACGCTGGAGCTGGCGTTACCGGAGAGCCACTCTTGAGTTGCCAGCGTCAGGTCAGCACCCCACTAATCCGAACGCAGGCGGCATGCAACAACGCACCTGCGCTGACGTCTGAGTAGACTTGCACATTGTGAGAGTTGCCGTCCGTAGCAGTGGCCTCAAGGGACACGTAGGAAAATGGCATGGATTGGCGGACCCAGTCCGATGACTGCGGGTAACACCTCAGTACCTAGTGGAGGGGGAGCGGAGAGGAGTGTGCTGCTTGCCTCAATCGGCGTAAGGAAGGTGACCGTGAGTTTCATGGGCCCCGCCAGAATCGTCCAAATAGTGCGCGTAGGAGTGATTTGTGAGGTAGTCAGGTTGGTATTATTCAAGCCGGACGGTTCGGCTGGTGTTCCCAACCATTTATACGTACTGCCGTCCACCCTGATCAGACCCGCCCAACCATTGACATGGCCCTGTACTTGTGTTAGGATTGAGGGCACGAGCAGAAGGACATGAACGCACGTTGGACTCCGACCAGAACACCGGCCACGCATTAGTGATGTCTGTACCATTAGTCGAACCTAACCAGGTGCTGAGGTAGGGAGAGCGAACAGCTAGAGGGATTGCAGCAGGAGTTAAAGATTGCGCCAGGACCAGCTGCGACCAGGCGAGAAAGAACCAGCAGAGACCGTAGAATGGTTGCAATCCTCGCATCGCGCAGACGATGGGGAGGAGGAGGAAAACATTCGTCGGACCTGGTCCTGGGACCGGCGATGGCGATGAGACTAAGATGGCCCCTTGGCACGCGCCCGCCATCGAAGGATAGTATGCAATGGGGCCTGGGAGGGGCCATCAATTCAAACCTGTACCGCGTAATGTTCAGTAGACAGATCGCTGATGCCGCATGATGACAGTTAGGCGCCCACTGCAACGCACTGGGGATCCTCTGACAGTAAGACAGCGCCGATCGTGGCTAATACAATCACAGTAGTCTGCACTTGCAGTTAGCCTCCTTGATTGCAATATGAATGTTAGCGTTCAACTGCGGATACCAGCACTTCTCGAGAACGCGCATACGTCTAGCGGAGCGGCGACCTTCGGACAGCTACCCTGCTCAGCTGAAAACCTACGTTCCACGCCGTCGTCAATTCTCACCGTAGGCTCCGTAACGGCACTTTTGAGGTACATACTTATGATTGCATCACCTGCAAAACAGAAGCCGGCTGCTTAAATGCGGGCTGCTATCCCGGATGGATAAACAGCCGTTCGGTTCGGTTACAATCGAGGCTGCCCCGCCGCCCTGCGCGCAGCCCGTCCAGGTCAATCTGGAGGACATTGACAAAGTACTCAAGTATTACTTACCCTTCTGTCGGCGGTTCACGGATACCAGTGAGATCGAACAGCGTTGAGCTAACACCGCCTGCCACTAGCTAGGACGGCATGCCGTCGCGCTCTAGTACTACTTAGTACACATCGCAGGAGCCAGGGGCTTGGATTCGAAGGAGCGGCATTCAGCCCAGCTCTTCGTCTGGAGTCGGGCCCACTGGTGGCAGTGCTGTCGGCCCTGTCGCCGATCGTGGCCGATCAAACGAGCGCTTTGGCGTCGACTGAGCTACGAGCTCAGAGTCAGAGAGGCAGAAATCGGACTCTGGCCAGGACTCCCGAGTCGTCAGAACTACCAGTGGCCTACGCACCAGCCGTAGACTATGCCAGTCAACACACAGTCATCTCTTTGTGGTGAGATGTCCTCATTCACAGTAGCATCACGCTGAGATTCAGAATGCATACATACGTCACCGTGACAATAATCGGATCCGTCTCCCGGTCGAGATATTTCAATAATTGGGCGTATGGGTGATACATGACAATGGTGATCGGTACGTGTTTCAATCATGAATCTTGTACTTAGCGTCGATAGCATTTCAGCAAAATCCTCTTCCTTGTTCGCGGGTCCTCAAGGATCTGTCTTCGCACAGAAAGCGACGGCGCAGGACATCTACCGCCACGGCGTGTCCCAAGCACCTTGCGCTCTGGCGAGCCCTTCCAAATCTAATGCTCTTGAGTTGCCATCGAGCACGCGGTGGCTATGTCCTCCAATGCTGGCACCACATTCGGGACAAACCGACTGCTCCATCGCTCCACCGCACTGTGTGAGACACCGTGAGACATAGTACCCAAGTAGCCTCACATGGAGTTTACTTACGTCCGCTATCACGTAGATGTGACCGTTGGGGCACTTGTAGTAGTGTCCGGCATGCGCTGTCAATGTGACACAGGTAAGTCAATGGGCCGCAAACGGAGAACCCAGCCGCAACACGATCACTTACCAAAACCAAAGCTCTTGACAACTGCCGTCAATTCATCGAGGGAAACGGGCTGGTAGAAGGTAGCGTTACTGATCGACTGGGTAATCGCATCCCACTCGTCGACGATAACACCCGCAGCCTGCGTGAAGTTCGCAGCAAGCCATTCTTCTTCAGACTCCCGGTTTCCGACTCGCGCACGACGATGGCGTTCGATAACCACATTGGCAGATCTGGTTGCGGCCTCCCGCTTCGATTGTGCACGCTCCACTAGCTTCTCGCGCATCTCGCTCAGCTTTCCGCTCTGTTTAGTCGTCTCCAGATTGAAGCGGAACTGTTCTAGGTCCACCCGCATCTGCAACAACGCGCTCTTCGTGACCTGGCGGTGGCTCTCAGACTCGGAAGCAATCGTTGACGCGATGTCGGTGTCAGCCGTGCAGGACCTGAGGACGAAAGACGTATACGTGGCCCAGGCGCGTCGGTTGTCTGCTGGATATTTTCCTCGCTTCTGCAACGCTTCGGACCATGCCATCGTCAGCTCCACGAGAAGGAGTCGGAGTGTGATCGACGTCCAGATAGCCTCGACGACGAAACGCTTGTCGGCCCGTGGCTGCGGCAGGCCGACACCCATGCGCGCGGCACGCATAGCGAACTCGTGCGGGTTCCTAGGGGCATGTATCGGATCTTGTGCGGCGGAGTCCATTTCCTTTTGGTAGAGGTATGAGAACGACGCCTCCCATGCTTGGAGGTGAGCGGAGCGAGTGCTTGCGACGTTAACAAGTCCACTGTAGGCATTAAGCAGCTTCTGCGTGCACTTCTTCCACAGCTGCGCCTCGCCGGCAGAGATCGCGTGGAGCTCTGCGTTAGCAGGATCGAGCGCCGAACGAGGTACGGGAGAGTAGCGAGTCGACTTGAGCAACGCCGTCTGTTTCTTCTGGCAAAGTTTGATAGAAGCGGGATGCTTCTGAACGGTCGCTTTCGTTGCTGCTTCCTGCAGACGGGTAACGAGTTGGTCCTTTGACAGAGCGTCGACATCGCCCTGGAAGTGTCCTAGGGAACGAGACATATGAGAAGCAACATTGTTCTCCAGAATGTCGAGGTCTGCACGCTTGAAGACTCGGCCATAGCGAGGAGCGGTGATGGCTGAACGGCACGTAGGACAGGCGGGTGGCTTGAGGAAGCCACTGGGCGGAGCCCGCAATTCCTTCCACCTCCCGTTAGCTTCATCGCGCATGTAGTATTCGTGAAGAGCGCAGATCCCGTCGAGGGTCTCGACGGTGAAGACGTGTCGACAAGCTGGCAGAGTGATCAGGAGTTCATCGAGGGCATCGCCTTCCGGGTTGAGCATGGCGAGCGTGGATTGCATGATGAAATCTACAACCATGGTCTCTTTGGTCTCCTCGTCGAGACAGAGCGGGCATACTTGAATTGAACAGTCTTCGCCGCATACTGTGAGGGAAGCGTCAGCATCGAATACTTCTTTCTCGTAGTGTTTGCATTACCTGATGGACACCGATGACCGCATCGAAGCAACTTCTCACACCTTTTGTCACATGGAAGGCGAGTGCATACCTTCAAACGAACATCAGACAAAGTCTACAACATTCATTTGCAGGGAATCTCACCGATCCACATGGGACGTCACAGGTATAGTGTGTGCATTGCCTGAGAATCCTCAAACCAATGACGAAGAGCAGGACAATAATGTATGACGAACGCACCATGTGCATGGCTCCTGACACGGAGCACAAGGCGTCGAACAGTACGAGCGACAGCGAGTGTGCGGACAGACCTGCCTGCATGGTTCCTTGCAGTGTGTGGTGCATTCATGGTCTTGCGAGCAAGCCTTGCCACAGAGATGGCCACAATACAGGCTCTTCTCGCATGGATGCTCGAGATGCCGTGTGCGTGGTTTCTGGGTTGCTGTTTCTTCATCGCCGATCGAATTCAAGCCTTGACATTGGGAACATTGGGCCTTGCAGTCCCGTCCACAGCACACCATTACACCACCACATATCTCCCGGCACAGAATACTTGCAGGATCCTGGGAGCAAGACATAGTCGCCTTGTGTTCGCAGTGAGGAAGCTGTTTGGCGATGAGAACATTGCAGGACACTTCAGCAAGATTATCGAGTTGGTAGCTGAGATGCATCCATTCAGAACCGCTTCGACTCGAAACAAATCACTTGCATACCAATAAACATAAGCTGCGTCATGGCCACAGGGCAGCCTGACATTCTCGACGTGAGTCATGCACTTGCCGCACGGCATCGCACACTGCTTCACGCAAGGGTGACTACGGACGCAGAGTCTTGTGCAGCGTTGTTCACATATGACTGAACGATGGTTTGGATCATCGGAGTGACACTGCGATAGAGCGGTTTCAGCGTACGACCGTTTTGTAGGAGGACAAGATGTACCTTGTATGGACAGATGTGACCGCATTCGAGCCGGGCGTCGCATTGTAGGAGGCAACCGCCTGTTATGTACACTTCGGCAAAAGGTGCGACAAGCATTTTGGAATAATGCACGTACCATCGGGAGCAATCCGTGGGAGTTGACCAGCCTTTGATATATGTTGAACCCGCTCCGGGTGACGTTGACAGCGAATTGGAAACGCGTCGCCAACACAACTGCGTTCTTCGAGCTCCGAGATTACGTCCTGCCACATCTTGCTCCTCGATCTCAGGTCGCTAGCATTTCCTAGAATGTACAGGCCTTCGCGGGCCCGAGATAATGCGACTGAACCACAGACAGAATCAACCAGTGCACTGAGATCCATCTGCTGTATACCCACCGTTGATACGGTTCGACGACTTAAGCGGACAAGGTTGGATCAGTGCAGCCTAATGGAAGAAAATGGTGGTGTTTACCTTGAGGAATCCTATATTCGCTCGACGAGCAGATGAGTGGCCATACACTGCTTCTTCTTCTTCTGCACCACCCGAGTTCCTCACAAGCGAGAGGATGACAATCTGTGACAACGATTAGTTGAAACGTATTACAAGCTGGCCTTGGTGTCTGTCTACCTTCGATTCTTCGCCCTGGAAGTTGTCGACGGTGCGGAGGAGGACCTGCGATACATGAGAAAGCAGAAAATTCCACGCTCATTGGACGGCTTACCTTTCGAGTGACCTTGACTCGTTCCACGGTAGCCACTGTCATGGTCTCGTCACCAGATTCTTCTCCCTCGCGATCATCCAATTCTCTCTGGTCTCGTTCATCGATAACAACTACAACTTCGCTAGCCAGAGCATCGCGGACTCGAGCCAGTTGCCCAAGATATGCACAGAGGACAACGATGTCGCCCTCAGCGGAATATGGGCCTTGTCTAGTGATGGTATAAAATCATGCACGTTCATCTAGCCAATGACATTACTAACCTAAGCAAGTACACCACCAGATCTTTGATGATAGACACCTGAGAGCGCGTTAATCTTGATGCTCTGGCACATATTCCCAGAACAGTGAGACACAGTGAACTGACCTCATAGTCATTGTACTTGCTGACTGAGTCATCCTCTGAGCCGCTTTCAGCGTGGTTATGCGTAAGGAAGAACACATCGGCGCCCATCCCTTGCACGTGTGGATGCTGCTTGACGAGATCGTGGTCCTCAAGTTTCGGATAAAGGGTAGTGCTACAGAGACACTTCATCAGTAGATAGAAACATCCTATTAGATTGGTTGGCCCTTACCGCACGAGATGCGAGATTTCCGGGCGCATTCTGCGCTGGACATCAATCTGCGACATGTGGAGACCTCCACTTGATAGGCGTTCCATGAGAGACATGTCGAACTTGTAAAGCATATTGCCACGTCGGTGATCGACAGAAAGTGCTACAGCCCACTCAGCAAGATTCACCACGACCGACTGAAGAATGGCCTCACAGAAGTTGTTGAGCGTTGGGCGGAGTTGCAGAGGGTCGCCTATTAGGATCAGATGTTGTACACTCTGCACAAGGCTTCCGAGTACATGGGCTTCAAGAACTTGACCGGCTTCCTCGACTAACATGATTCGCGGCCCTATACCCTGAAAGAGATAACTCATCAATTGAGGCGTGCGAGTATGACCATCCTCATCACTGTCTCCGTACCTTTAGAAGGGACGTAAGCTTGGCGGCACCTGTATGCAAATGTTAGTCAACGAGAGATTCTGCTGAGTTTGTTCAGCCTACGTGCCTGTCGTAGTACATCCGATGATGTCAACGTTCCGCAGAAGCTGTCGGCGAGTCTATAGTACAGAGCCACCTATGAACATTTTTCCTGGCACAATTGCAGAAGCGGTGCTCACCTCATCTTTTCCTTCGTTATACTTGTTCAAGACGTCACGGTGACGTTCCCGAAGACGCTCAAACTCCATGATCCTTGATCTTTGCAATGCCACGTGCACCTCTGCTTGAATGAACGAGTGGAACCGCTGGCGCTCCGACCGAGAGTAAGCCCAGACATCCTCAAAGTCCTCATCTAGCAAGGCATGTAGAGATCGGTCGTTCTGTCGTACAGGTGGTATAATAGGAGTCCCGCATGCCTGGAAGAAGTCTTGTAAGTTCCGGAAGTCCGTCGGCTGTACGGTGCCGGAGGGAGCGGCATCGGTGAGAGTTTGAGTCAAAGGCTGGGGTCCAACATCCCGAGTGCCAGTTTGCTCAGTGATAGAGGCGGCCCCCGAGACCGATGCATCCGCTTCGTCAATGTTTTCGACGACGACATGCATCCACGTCTCCTCTGGCGCAGGAACCTCCATTTCATCGTCAATATCAACTTCACCCTCGTCGCCAGACTCCCCGGCTAGGGTGAGATCGAGCAGCTCGGGCTCGGAGTCGGTCTCCAGTGTCGCTGAGAAATAGTCGTACCGATTGTTGCTGGATCGTGTATCCTCCTCCTCTACATCTGGCATTTCTTGTGCTGCATGAAGCGAAGATATGTGAGCACGCTCAAGAAAGTCTATGTCACCGCCTGCTAGCCAGTATGCGTAGAGTGAGGTGTCAACGTCTTCATCGTAGCCACCTCGTCCAGCAACCCGCCAGGGACCCTGACCATCCTGAACTGTACCCAATTCGTACAGTACTCTGATCCATCGAGGCGCGCTATTGAGGAACTCGAAGTGAGCGGGGAAAACAAGCTCCATGTGCGACAGAATGTCTTCGGAGTCAACCTTCGTCTTCCGAAAGTCTGACATCAACTTCTTGATGTCCTCCTCGACAGTTCGCAGCTCCCAATAATGACCAGCAAAAGCGCGATCGAGACGAGATTTTCCGGCAACATTCTCCATGTGCTCGATAGAGAACTCGGCAATTCTCTCATCAGCAGACCTTGAGCCGAGCCGTACGATCTTCTTCGTAATCCCTGCGTCAAGGACAGACCCCAAAAGGTGGTCTAATGCATGGTTGGTGAAGGCGATCATGAGAATGGGACCAATATTGTTCGCCAGTAGGACTCGCAACAGCTGCACTCCTGTGTAGCTCTGGCGTGTAATATGCTGGGTTCAGCATGCAATTTGTTGCTAATGGCAATGATCTAGCGTACCTTTCCTGTTCCAGGCGGTCTATCACAATTGAGAAGAACATGTCAGCTAACATGTGGCTCATCGCCACATAGAAGCTCACCCTTGGATCATCGCCAATTCACTCGTCAATGCCATGACCACAGCATCAGCTTGGCTTGGGTCCAGGATGCTCCGTTCTCTTAGTAGTTGACGCACGGCAGCAACAGAATCTTGATCCGTAACGGCGAGCCTGAGATCATCCACACCCGCATCTGGAGAAAAGAGCGAAGAAAGCTGGAAGGAGAACTCAGGGAGACGTGCATATGCGGGAAGCGCAACGTTGACCCGATTAAGGTGCCCAGAAGGGCGATGTACGAGATAGTTGCTGAACGGCACGGTCTCTGGTTCGACCTGTAGCGCTTCCAGGAACGGGCGAACAGACTCGAACAAGACTGTCGCCTCCACAAGAAGCTTGACGTCATCTTCGTCCTGCTCGAAGTGCCTGAGCTCCTCGATTGCGCGAAGCTCGAGCTCAGTGTCGAAGAATGCAACACGGATGGACACATGCTCGTGAGAAGCGCGAGCCGAATCGACGAGGTCGCGCGTCGAGCTCACTATTGTGCCAAGGTGAACGGCAATCTCGCGGTTCGGACGCTTCCAAATCAAGGCGACGAGGCCCCCTTGCATGAGCCGTTTGCTCCCCATGTTCTCCCAGAATGTGGCGCGCACCCTGGCCTGAGCAGAGCGCGCGCGTCCCGGCGGACTGTCAAAGACAAGCCCAATAGAAATTCCACGTCGGTCCGGAGAGAGGGATGTGAACGAGACATTCGTATATAAATTGAATAGGACGGCATCTTGACCGGAGACATGGCCTCGATATTTGCCACCATGTCGCCTCATGAGGTCGGCCAGGCGCGTGTCGTGTGCGCTTGAGGTGAGGTCATCGAGCACGAGTTGGATTGACATGCGCAGTGGCGCACTAAGCAAGAGATGGTCAGAACGCCCCCCGTAACGTATCGATGCAAGGCACGTACATAAGTTCTTCTCGTAGAAGACGGAACTGAATGTCGAGAAGCCGCTCCACGCTCTCCGATGGAAATGGATGAGGAGCACCATGAAGATTGGCAGGGAGGAAGGGCGGGATCCTGCAGATAAGTTCATCATGCGTAGGCGCAATTCGTACTTCCGAGATGTCGACGAAGTCATTATCGTGGCGCGGGCCTTCCCGGCGAAGATGACCAGGTCCCTCATATGCGTTCTCGAGAGCGGCCAATAGACCCTCGCTCACTGCTCCTGAGGGCGCAGTGGCGAGTGACAGATTTTGCATCTGCTGCTGGATGCGTTCCATCTCGCCGGCCTTTCGTTCAACGATAGATACGAGTCGATCGACCTGACTGTTGAGGTGCTGCACAATGTGATCCCGTGCCAGAGGAGACGTCGTAGTGAGAGGATCATCGAAAGTAGGTGGTGCAGATGTGATTCCTGCAACCCAGGCAACGGTCCACTGCCGTAGGGACAAAACAAACGGACGAAGGGCGGGATGTGTAACAAGTACATTCTTGAATCGAGTAACCAACCTACAGACATTGTGACACGGTGATCCAACATGTAAATATCAAAACCACTTACTCGAATAGCACTTTTGCCAAGGCCGCTATAACCTGGCTGACGAGGGGATCTTTACCGCCTGCAGGTAGTGCATAAATGTCCTTGAACGACTTCTTGACAGTGATTGCCTCCTCCATGCAGCGTTGTACGACACTCGCGAAATGGTCGCAATGTTCCAATATCAACGCGTAAAGCGCACTGCCGTAGGAAGATCAGTATAAAATATAATGCCATACCAAGAAAGTCATGTACTTCACAGCATGACTAGCAATGCTCGTCGCCACAGATTCAGAAGAAAAGTACTGAGGTCTCCGTTAGCTAGCTCGCGAAGGTAAGTATGCATGTCCTCACTCGTAGTAGCGGGACATAACCACGCTGAAAGGATAGGGTAGTTCGTGAACTGCCAGCACGGACCGAAACATCTTCCCAGACGAGAATATCATTCAACCGGCGAAGGCCATTTCCCTGCAGTGATGCATATGACTAGACGTCGAAATCAATTAGTACACAGGCGACTCACGGCACTCAGAGTAGTCAAGAGCAGCTATAGCGACGTGTTAGTACGGAGAGTTCGTCCGCATGATGCTCACGCAGTTGCATACCTGTCCGTCTTCCGGAGACTACGACAGAGTCTATCAGCGCATGGTAATGAGGGCTCGGTAGTAGATCACTTACCCATTTCGCGTTATTTGTGGACGCATTTCCCACAAGACTCAGAAAGCTGTACATATCCAACACATGACGAAAGCGGTAGTCATCAAACAAGTATCTTTTCAGATGGTTGTGAACCTCTGACGGAGCGAGTTGTTTTGAAGGGTCAACAGCAAAAAAGTTATCGGTGCTTCGTTCCGTGAGCTTCGCAAGACCCCCTGCATTCAGCAACGGCGCTATAGTGTCGACTGCCGACAGGAACGTTCCTTGCGGCGACTCTGCTCGCGGAGTCTGCGTATGACTCGGGGGCGGTATGTGCTTAAAACGGCATCCAAATCCATGCCTGCATTCCCCGTCAGCCCAGAAGGCGCGACAGACGCCAGGGGGAGCATTCGCGCTGCCTGAGTTCTGCGCTCCGCCTAGGGAAGGAGAACGCTGATGGACTACAGCGAATGCTTTCAGCGCTCGCTGTCGAGGCGTCTTGCAATGAGAACATACCTCGTGAATTGCGAGCCCTGTCATGAGCGAATCGACAACTAGTTCCCCACCTACAACCGCCGGGGCTATTGAAGAAGCGGCAAGACTGTCGAGATTGTTCAGCCATGGTACATGGGAGAGATGCAAGGAGAGGTGCAGCAAGCCGCAGGGAACCTTATATCGCCTCGTATGCACCACAGAAAGCGCTTAGGAACAAATCTACAGCACCTAATGAAGATCCGCAAGCAGACGTCCTCATGTCTGTCGACGCGGTGATAGAAGATATCTTTCTCGCATAAATCTCCGGCCTGCTCGCACGAAGGCCCCGTTTTCAGTGTTCCAGAAAGGTCCAGAGCGAGCAAGCAAGCTGCGAAGGACAACTTCGGCATAGCGATGCTTCATAGTAGACGGCAATGCACGACAACAAATGATTAGGTTCACAGAATCGACGTCATAGCCTGTGTAATCTGACCGCGCGCGACAAGGGCTTGAGTAGCGCAGAAAGGACGCAGTGCATAGTTGTAAGCCATTGAGAACGGGGATTGCGTACACAAAGCACAGACGTCGGCATGGAGAGAATCACATCCCAGTCTTGAGCGAAGATGATGGTGGCAGGCAGGAGGTGCGGTAGGCAACACGTGAGCGCGTAACGTGTAAGCGCCGTTCGCCACCCCGCACGGCGCGTCCGCGTCCTGTCCGCGTCACCCCTGAGAATCCGAAGACGCACTTGATTATTGCCCGTTTCCGGTTGGTGTCCGGCTAGAGTTTGCTTTTAACACCTCTCGCCTTCAGGCTCTATCCACACACTGCTCCTGGGCTTGCTGCTGTCTCCATAACATTCCCGGTGCAGGACAGCCGCTATGCCTATGCTGAGAGCCCGCTATCTGCTTGCGAGCAGGCCACTGTGCAGACGCTATGCTACTGTTCCCGGGCCTCATGCACTGGTCTTCCTCGAGCACCGCGGAGGGGTCATCGATTCTGGCTCCTTGTCAGCTCTCACGGCGGCGCAGCAATTAGGTGGTCAAGTCACTGGCCTCGTTGTCGGTGGGCCGGAAGTCAAGGGCGTTGTGGAGAAGGCGAAGAGGTATGTCAATATATTAAACCATATCCCGAAGAGACGCTGAGCTCTGTGGACCCGTGTCAGGCTACAGGGCCTGAGCTCCTTGCTCCACAGCACGTCCTCTCAGTATACTGTGCCTATCCCGGAGATCATCTCCCCGCTCTTCGAGAAACTCCTCTCGTCCGGCTCCCCGTTCACACATGTCGTCTCCTCCCATTCTTCCTCCGCGAAGTCCCTCTTGCCTCGCGTCGCCGCCAGGCTTGACCTTCCCGCTATCTCTGACATCACCTCCTTGGAGCACGATAGCTCCGACAACTCAACAACCTTCACTCGCCCCATCTACGCAGGGAATGCGATTGCCACTGTCCGCGCGCCGTCGACGATCGCCATCAAGTTCTTCACAGTGCGGTCGACCGCCTTCTCAGCGGCTCCCGAACAGGAGTCACAAGTGGAGGACAAGTCCCTCGACCCTGTCGAGGTCTCCAACCCGCCCTCGCAGCACGTCAAGACTGACCTGACCAAGTCCGATCGTCCTGAGCTCGGAGTCGCGAGCCGTGTCGTCTCTGGTGGACGGGCGCTCAAGAACGCCGAGACGTTCAAGGCAACACTCGAGCCGTTGGCGGACATTCTCGGCGCCGCCATTGGAGCATCGCGAGCTGCCGTCGATGCGGGCTACGCAGACAACTCGCTGCAGGTTGGACAAACAGGCAAGGTGGTCGCGCCGGAGCTTTACATGGCCATCGGCATATCCGGCGCCATCCAGCATTTAGCAGGCATGAAGGATTCCAAGATGATTGTTGCTATCAACAAAGTGAGTAGGTGCCGTGAATTCTCAATGGAATGGGAATGAACGGGAAATGTCAGGACCCGGATGCGCCTATATTCCAAGTTGCCGACGCAGGACTCGTGGCGGATTTATACGAAGCAGTACCTGAGCTCGTGGAGAAGCTGAAGGCACAGTGAGCGATGCTACATATGTAGCTTCAAGGAGCTATACTCTACATTGGACACGCGGTAGACGCGATGGTCATTGAATACACATGTGTATGTAACAAGTGCGATACATCACGACGATGGTGTACATCGCGCCAGCATTGCGAAATGGGCCTTCTGAGCTGTGCACCACTCCTAGTCGCATTCGAACAGGGAACAGAACAATACTTCATTGGTGCCTTCCCATATGCTAATAGCATGACCTTAGCATGGCCCAGTGCATATCTGTTACTGTATTATGCTATCATCGACTGGTGAAGCGCGGTGGAGTGACGTGTTCGTAGCGGGAAAAAGATGAAAAAGGCAATAGCACTGTGAGCTCCCTGGCGGGGAGTCGAACCCCGCTTTCGCGCGCACATCCAAATGACAGGCGCGTGTACTAAACCGATATACTACCAGGGATTAATATATAGCACAAGTGGGGCATTCTAGAAGCATAAATACTCTGCATGACAGTCCAAGCTTGAGGCCTATATCGGTTTTTGAATAAAGTTTAGGCATCCATGAATACGAACACGTTATTCGGCATAGTATGTATTTGATTCAAGGATGGCAATCTGGGAGTTCCGGGCCCCTAATGTACTAGCGTCATCCACAACAACGCTCAGCATCTGCACCCGGACTACTTCATCTCTCCTCCACAACTGCAGCTTGCAAGCTCTCCACGAGCCACCTCACTGCTCTTTCTGCTTCACCAACAGGAGTCGTCTCATTAAGCCAATTCCATTGTCTTCCAATGGCTGGTCCTAGCACCTGTAATTCATCCGTCTGTGGGCCGTTGAACTCGTACATCACGCCGGATTCGTAGGATCCTCGAAGGACGTGATTCCCGAGAGGTAAGCGTACGTGTTCATAGGCAAGTAATGCTTGAGGGAGCGTGGCCAGGCTAGTTGCTTGATGTCCCAGGAGATGCGCGAGGATGAATGCATCCTGTATTCGTGGCCAGGCATATTTAAGGCGCGACGCGATTCAATATACACTATTGATACGCACCTCTATAGCTTGTCCGGCACCAGCTCCCTGATGAGGACTCATCGCATGTGCCTAGGATGGCATCAGAATTTGGATTTGGTCACACACCGCGAAGATAATGCCCACCGCATCCCCAAGCAATGCGACCTTGTTCGACACGTACGTTGGCAAAGGACGAAGATGATGGATCACCCATCGCGTAGGCTTCTCTATACACTGTCCATGTGGGCATGTATCACCACACTGTCATGGTGACTAGAGGTAGGCATCGACCTTCAGCATATCCACGACTTCAGGTTCCCAACCATCATAACAATCCAGTAGTTCTTTTTGTGTACATTCGACCACCCAAGGCTCGTCGCAGGCAACCGTGCCCTCGAGTTCTGGGTGAGATGTGCAAGCAACAACATTGACGATGCTGCGCCTTGAGATGGAATAACTAACGACATGCTAAGGCATACCAGTAAGCGATCTCGCACGTCATTCAAATGGTTGAGGCAGTGACCTACCTTGCTCTTACCGCAATACTACAAGGCGTCTTCAGCCGTGATGCAAAACATAAGAAATAATGTTTCCTACCATCATTGGCGTCTCAGCGGTCCTGTGCTCCAGTCCGTCTCGATTGTTGAGGCGATCTACTGGTATCAATCCTCGATAGATCACAGTCCCGGTCCATACGGGGTCAATATGGTGCAGCAATTCGCCCTGACCGGTCTTCGCGGCCTTCTCTTCCAGCATCTGTTTGCGGACGATGGATTTGATACCGTCGCATCCGACCAAGATGTCGCACCTGGCTGTTGTGTTGTCGCTGAATTGCAACTCCAATGGGCCGTGCAGGTTGTTCTGAGTGTATGACAATAATCGTTTGCCGAAATGAGCGACGCCGTCTGGGAGTGCATCCACGAAGACGTCTAAGAAGTGCGCACGATGGAAGCGGATGCATCCGTCTGACAGTGCTTTCAACATCAGCCATGGATCTCGGTCCCGCTCTAATAGTCCACTGACATGGTCGATGGAATAAGTAGAAGCGATGGCCTTCCATGGGCTGGTCGGATTTGCGATAGTCGAATCCCACACCTTTTGTACTCTGAGCTGCCAACAAATATTGCAATGTCGGATGCGTACCATCTGAGCCATCAGGGATGGCATGTGCTATCTCTGCAAAGTTAGAATCCAGCCCTAGGTGGGCCAGTATTTCCCATGTACGCGACCATATCATGACTCCAGCACCAATCTCCTTGAATCGCGCTGCTGCCTCGTACACTTCCACCTTGATATTCGGATGCCTTGAAAGGGCCACAGCAAGGCATAATCCTCCTATTCCACCTCCACTGTCACATAAGCCCGCGGACGCGAGATTATGAGCCTTCAACTGTTCTGAATAGATAGCACTATGTAGTACGCACCAGATGGCAACTCGAAACTTCACCCCAGACATACTCACGAGTCAGTATAAGAGCCCATCCCTCCGTTTCCTCTGGCCCTTCAGTATCTCACCCCGCTTACCACATCCTGGGAACTGAGTTACGAAAGAGCTCGACATGCTGATTTCGGAGCCGAACCCAGAGTCTAAGGAGCACAGATAGCTATTAGCCAGCCGTCGGAGATAAGCCTGAGTAGTTGTAGAGGATTGCATCTTAGACAGCCTGTAAGTAGAGAATCATTGGATTTTCTTCCGGAGACATTATGTGTTGGGTTTTGTGTTGCCATTGCACCTAGGCTGAAACGTTGAAGTCGAAGCGGACGACGAGAGTCGACCTTTACCTATGATCAGGCGCCCAAGATACAGGTTGCCCGATCGCGGTATGATCAAGATCGCACTTCAAGATTTTCTTGCGCTCGACTTGAGCCTCAGCCTGCAGGCAGCGTGCAAGAGGCACTACTTATCTCATAGTCTGCAGAGGACCTCTAACTGCATATACGCATCATGGCTGACAATCTGGAAGTATCCTTGGCAAAAATACGACCTCATACTTCGTCATCTCTTTCTCACCAAAAGACACCCGCTACTTTGCTGCACGCCCTTGAGGCAACCTTCCGCGAACAGAACACCCAGCCATCTCCGACTGCCTACTTTGCTGCTCTCTTGACCACCCTTGAAGGCTCCCTTCAAGCCGCACCTACATCCGGGCCACCTTTGGGTGATGGAGACGTCCTTCCTGCAGTCCTCTACTTGCTCGCACTAGTCGCGCCGCATGTTCCACACCCTGTCATACGGGCTCACCTAGACACCACAGTGTCCCTGACATCCCCGCTCTTCTCTACACTAGTATCTCATGCACCGCCATTGCGATCACAGCTGGGCCTGTACGGTGCGATCTTCCAGGCCCTCGAGCGTCCGCAACTAGAATCACAGGGCCTCCGCCAATCATTCAATTTCATTGTACAGCTCGTGCTGGACCCGCGACCCAAAGTGCGGAAAAGGGCTGCTGAGCTGGTTAAGGATGTTCTTGCGAATCCTCCGTCCCCATTGCTCCAACATCCTTACGCCCAGCGAGTTACGGATTGGACGATCTCCGCTTTAGGAGAAGTGAACACAGGTGCCCCGGTGAAGTTCAAGGGCAAGAAGGCAGAGACAGAAAACCCGGATACTGCAATTCACCTGCTCGCCTTCTTGCGTCCTGTCCTCCCAACACTTCCCGCTGCCGTGAGTGCGTTTACCACCTTGGAGCGTTTTGACCTGATAAGCTTTGGTAGTCCCTACCTACAATAATCTCCTCCCTCCTTTTGCTCCCTCGTCTCGGAAACGCTTACCTTGCGCAATCTGCGTACTCTATATTATCAGATCTACTAAGGTCTGCCGTCGACGACCCGTCAAGTGGTATCCGAGACCAGCTCTCAGACATCCTCGATGCCGTCCTTTCGTCTTCTCCGACCAAGACTGGCGCTTCCGTCGCGCCTGTGTGGGCAGCAGTACTCGGACACTGTATGCTCGCTCTTCACGGGAGTGAGCCAGAGAAGGCTGCGAAGGACGTGAGTAAGGCATGGAAGGCTGCGTGGCCGTTGCTCGAGTTCCAGGACGTAGAGAGTCGGAAAGCGGGTGCTCTTGCACTCGCTCAAGTAGGGCAATGCTTCACGCCCTCGCTCATTAATGCCGCGCTATCGGAACAGTCTGGTCCAGAGAAGAAGTCGGTCATTGGGAAGATTATCTCTCAGACGACCAAAGCCTTCGACGTGCTCACCTTCGCCCGTTCGATACCAGACCTACTCGCAGTTGTGTCGTCACTCGTTGAGAACATGAGGTATCGCGATGGTTCGAGGGCGGCTCCGACGGCTGCTGAACAGCTCCTCTTGCCCCTCGTCGCTAAGGTGGGTGGCCTCAGGGTGCAGAAGACCTTCGAATACAAAGAAGCTGCCGATGCCACTTTGAGCACCGCCATGCGGATACTGGGCCCGGAGGTCCTGCTCAGAGCCCTCCCGCTGAACATTGAACCCGCAGAAAGGTAAATTCAGGTATCCTCAGCGTACACTAATCGAGCGCTGAATCGCATTATAACCAGACAAGCCGGTCGTGAACCGCGTGCCTTCTTGCTCCCTCTCCTATCACAGCCGCATCCCTCGCCGTTGGGACACTTCCTCGCGTATTTCGTTCCGCTCACCGAACGCATGTTTGACCTGCAGCAAGCGGCGGAGAGCGCAGGTCGTCAGTCGGAGGCAAAGGTCTGGAGTGTGCTCGTCGAGCAGATCTGGCAAGGATTGCCAGGTTACTGTTGGGGCCCTCCTGATCTGCAGAAGGTGAGGTTCTGTCTCGCTGATATGACTGGCCCCTTATAGCGGACCCGTGCCTAGGCATTAACACCCGAGTTTGCCCAACTGTTGTCGCAGCTTCTCTACAACCAGACAGAGCTGAGGCCCGCCGTTCTGCGCGCTCTCAAGACACTCGTAGAGTCAAATCTCGCCATCGCTTCAGGAGACCTGGACAAGCTCCCTGACGCAGTGCGAGCTGACGTGATCTCGCGAGACGAGGCCGAGGACAATGTGAAAATTTTGCAGGGACAAGCAGAGAGCTGGCTTGCCGTGCTGTTCAATGTATTCAGTAGCGTCGGAAGAGATTCGCAGGGCATGGTAGGAGATGCCATCAGCGTATGGGCAGGCCTCGCTGGCGAGCAGGTGCGTAGAATACCAAGGCATTGTCCGTCCGACGCGCTGATCGTTTGCCGCAGGATGTCGCGAAGGCCTACATCAAATTGGTAGATCTGTTCAAGCAGAACCTCGCCAAGTCAACTAAGGCAGCGGGTACCAAAAGCGAGGAAAACATCACGGCCGTGACGCAAGACCTCCTTGTACTTGTCCTGCCTTACCTCTCTTCCGTGGATGCAACAGCACTGTTTGAACTCTGCCTCAAGAGCGAGGTGCTAGAGAGCAAGGACAATGGCGTGCAAAAGCGTGGGTACAAGATACTCGCGAAGCTTGTAGAAGGGGGAAAGGCGACTGTGGATGCTGAGGTGGTACTTCAGCGATTGGATAGTGTCGTCGATGGCTTGGCTGCAGCGGCGAAGAAGGTTCGTTACGATTTGCTGTTTTGTTATAACGGATAGTAACTTCATGGGTGTAGGACCGATTCCACCTTCTCAACCGTCTTGTCCCACTCATTCCTCCCGCACACCTACATCTCCTGTTGTCTATCATCCCAGAGGCGGTCCTCGGTACCAAGGAGCCTTCGGAGAAGGCCCGCAATGCCGCGTTTGACCTGATCATCGTAATGGGCCAGAAGATGAATGTAGGTGGCGTGGTCAAGCGGAGCGCCGTTGACGGAATGGACCAGGACGATGCCCCCGAAGGTATAATGTGTCTGACTCGGTAGCAGGGGGAGTCGTCTGACGTTACTTTCAGCTACCGCCAGTTTGGATGAGTACATGACCATGATAGCAGGTGGACTGGCTGGTGCAACACCGCATATGATCAGTGCGACCGTTACGGCCATCTCTCGTCTCGTGTTCGAGTTCAAGGGTAAGTAACGCAGACTCATCTCATTGAGTGTGTTCCTGAGCATCGCACAGATTCATTATCTGCCCACATGCTGAGCGAGATTTTCACCACCCTCCTCGTCTTCGTTACCTCCGCCAACCGTGAGATAGTCAAGTCCGTCCTTGGTTTCGTCAAGCTTGCGATCCACACGATGCCAGCCGATCTATTACGACCGCACCTGAAAGAGCTCGTCCCTGCCCTCCTCCGCTGGTCCCACGACCATAAGAATCATTTCAAGGCAAAAGTGCGCCACATCTTCGAGCGCATGATCCGGAGGTTCGGGTGGGAAGATGTGTATGCTTGCGCGGGTGAGGAGGAAGCGCGGAAGGTGTTGATGAACATCAAGAAGAGGAAAGATAGGGCAAAGAGGAAAAAGGCGATGAACGCAGAGAATGACGATGACGAGGTGCGTCAACGCACTATGTTCTGTTTCGCGCGCTTATGCTTCGTGTTTAGGAAGCTGTGCCTAAGCCTTCGGGCGGAGACGCTTTCGAGGACGTTCTGTATGGGAGCGAGAGCGAAATTGATGACAGCGACGACGAGATACCGACGGCTCGTAATGCACGGCCCGAGAAACCCAAGAACGACAGAGGAGGTGCTCGTATTAGGATGGACGATGACGACCCAATGGATCTCCTGCACGGTGCAGCAGCTCGCGTCACCAGTGAGTGCTTCTTCAACTTTCCCCGTCACCGCCCACTTACATTCGGGCAGACACTAAGGATGGCAAGCGACGGAAGCCTGGCCAAGATGCAGCTCGCTTCAAAACGGATGAAGACACGGGCAAGATGGTCATCGATGAAAAGGAGGACGACGCGGAGGACGAAGCAGCGCCGGGCGACGCATACAAGGAGGCCCTGACATCAGCAGATGGCTTCACTCGAGGTCCGAATGGACGCATCAAGTTTAACAAGGACACGAGGAAGCGGCGAAGAGAAAACGCGGATGCCGACGAAGACGTCGAAATGGGTGAGGCAGATGCGACCGGGGCAAAGATCAAACGGAGAACGGACGTGAAACTCGGGCACGAATTCAAAGCCAGGGTATGCTTGAGCACTTCGGCCCTGCTCCGATCTCCTTTCTTACCGATGCGTTGTACAGAAAGCTGGCGGTGATGTCAGAAAGGGCGGTATGGAACCGTATGCCTATATGCCTTTATCGCAAGCGGCCAAAAAGCAGGGACGCAAGCACGTTGGGATTGCGGGGAAGCGATAAGAGTATTCCATACAGTTGTACCTGCCTGCATGCATGCATTTTCTCGAAATATTCACGCCATACATATACTCTCGAAAGACATTCGAACAGGTCGGGACTGACACGCACGGCCAGCCGTTGGCAATGCATGTGCTCTGGTACATACTTACTGGCGGCTAAGCCTTGAGCTTGAATGCGGAGTAGACACGTGAGCGTGCCGTGAGTTCCGCGACATGTCGGCGACGCGCTCGAGCCTCGCTTCGAACGTTGGTCGGAGCGGTGCGCTCCAAGCAGACCAAGCCCGCAGTCGCGGACTTCGTCTGAGCCACCCACCTCACCGTTCTACCTGCTCGCATGCTCGGTTTTCAATAAATCCTCGTGGTACCTCACGAAGTCTGTAATAGCATTCGACTGGCATGTCCTCCGGCCCTGGTTCACCAACACCGTGGTCGTATTTCTTCATCAGGCTCGCGCGTCTCTGTTTAATCCTCGAGCGTGCTCTGACATGGTCGCGGCGGAGTACAGACTGCTCTTCAAGTTCGTCCTCAAAATATTCTATGGCACTATAGTCGTCGAGAATACACATGTCATACCGCCAAGAGGCAAGCCTTGGTATGTGTTATTGGTATACAAGGTCAAGCAGCATCTTGAACAACGTTGCAGCATAGTATGCGCCAACCACAGCAACTCACTGACGGATGCTCTGTGAGTAGTTCTTGATCAGGGAGTAGAGATAGGCAGACGATGATCCTCCGCGCTAGTCTCCTCGTAAAGGCCATTCCGTCCAAGGTGTGTGTTAACCTGCACCGTGGGTGTGCCTCTCACGTCAATACTGACCAATGTCAGAGACGGAACCTCCTTCGGCTCACAGCCAAGTCGACACAATTTGGGAAGAGGACGTTCACTAGCTGGTTGATTGAGTCTGCCGGCACCGTCCCAATCAAGCGGCGAAAGGACTTCCCTAATGGTGCGGATAACTCCGCTGTCATGCAGCATCTCATTGAGGCGCGTGAATGCGTTCGCCTCCCCGTCATTCTGAGCTTCACTGAACCAGTCTCCAGGCTTTGGAGTACGGGGATGCCGTTTGCTTGTTTCCCGAAGGAATGAGCAGGTATCATCCAACTATCGCTCCTCTCAAAACCGGAGGTGAGTGACACTTCACGTTTTCAGCATATCCTACTCAAGATCGTATTGCCAGTTGCTCGTCTCGTCTCCGACGTTCTCTCGCGGAATCGAGACAATCCGAACTTCGAAGTGTTTGTCCAGACGTGTTCAATAACCTACATGTGCGTAGCGTTTTGTCTCCACTGGATGTTTTGTTCAGTCATGTCTCTTCTAGGCACCGACAGCACTTTCGTTCGGACGTACTGGTGACATTCCACGAGCCGCTGAGGTTCACACCGAAGGCGAGGCCGCAAAACCCACACTCTGTGCCTTGCACACTGAATGAGCATTACAGGATAATCCAGAGCTACTTGCACCCGTCAAGTACGAGGAGATCCGCGCCATCACAGCAAAGATGCACCAACAAATTAGCCTCGGCACACTGGACGCGCCCTCCTGGAGGATGATACGGAATGCGAAGCTTGCAGCACGCGTATATGCGCCTCTCGGGACGATAATGAGCTTGGGCGACTATGTGCGTGTCGTACGGACGTTCCTAGAGGCGTTCAAGCTTGCGGAGAGGCCCCATTTCGAGAACCAGAGCGGAAGCGAGGGCGAGGCTGTGAATAAGGAGATCAGGGAGCGTGCACAAAGAGAGGACGAAAAGATCCGGCAGTTGGGAGACGACCTCAAGGTACGTACCTTCCACTATTCCCTCCAGAATTGATAGAAGACGCTTTCTCTGCCCAGGACTACCAAGATCAACTTGCCCGCTACGGCATCAAAGACGACCGCATCCGACGGCCCCTCCCGAGGCACATTATTCTGTACCGCATGGCCGTGCGCCTCGCATGGTCCGCATTCCTCTTCACCCTTTCGCTTCCGGGCCTCTTCCTCTGGCTGCCCGTGTTCGTAACGACATTCATTGCTGTCTCGCGCTTCAAGCGCACCGGGCCGATCTGGGACACCTGGGACGAGATTGCGCAGTACAAACTCATCTACGGGCTTGTATCCGGCCTATGCGTCTGGGTTGGCGCGACACTGCTAACCTTCCCCGTGGCGCCCGTCACTGCTATGCTCGTGCCCGTTGCGATGTGGATGACGCTCAGGTGGCTCGAGGATGCGGTATCCGCGTTCCGCGCATTTGCCGTGCTCACAACGCTCCTGCGCATGGGCCAGAAGCACATCTGGGAGCTCCATGTCGTGCGCGAGCAGCTGCACAAACGAGTGATGGACCTCGCTGTGAACACTCTAGACCTCCCGCCGGACTCGGAGACGTACTTCGCCCGCACGGGCGGGAAAGAAAAGGGGAGGGTGCGCGGACGGTGGGCGAGCAAGGCGAAATACTTTTCAGTTCGCAGGAGGAGGAAGCGCGATTGGAACGAGACACTGAGGCTATACGACCAGGTGGACTATCCTGAGGACGAGTACTGACTGCACTTACTACCGAACATTCCCGCACGAATATCCACCCAAAACAATATAGTGGAATTACTAAATGCGTGTGTACGTGGGAAGGCAAATAGGTGGACAGCATATAGGGAAGTAAACCGTTTAAGAGTACAGTGATAATCGGAGCGGAGGGATTCGTGCGTGGAGTAGATAGGATGGGATAAGGTGTAGATAGTGGATAAAACCATGCGTTGTAGCACTACTGCAAGAGACGTGATGGCAAGTATTTGACTTTTCATGATCGTGGTCGTGAATATCGTAGCTTGATACGCTAGTTACTCAGCCCTCGATGGGACGGTACGCCCGCTTGCCGGCAGCCCAGCGGTGACCCCTGTTGGCGGAGACACCGGTGGTGATGATACCAGCGGTCGCAAGGATACCAAAGATCCAAGAGAGGGTGTTGAGGACATACGCAGTACCTGCACAAGTCTTAGCACCACGCCTGTACATGTAGATATGTATAAACGTACCCGGACGAGCCCGCTCGAAGGACGGGTACATGGAGAGACGGTAGAGATGGGTGACGACGGCGAATGCTAGAACTTCGAAGATGACTGTGCCACGCGCATCCGTGTTATCAGTAAACATCCGGGCGGCAGGACATCCGTACGCACCTTGGAAGGCTGCAAGCCACGCAACCATCTTCCAAATCCTCCTCCGCCTTGAGTGGGTGCTCACACCGAACAAGACAGCGAGGCAGGCGACGACGCCAAACCCAATACCCAGCTCAGCGAAGTAGTGAGCAGTACTCCATACCATGCAGAAAGCCTTGTTCTCTTTCTCGCAGTTATCAACAACCCGGTTGGGGAAGGGGCGGCACTTGTAGTCGGTGTAGGCCAGGCGACTCCCCTCAGGAAGGCCCGGGACGGTGATCACTTGCCTATCACACCGCTTGTCGAGACCATACTGGACGGTAACTTTGGAGTGGAGGACCTCAGGGTTGTTCACGATCAGCCTTCAGGGTACAGTGTTAGCGATATGCCCGTTGTAGTTGTATGAAGTGCAACGGGCGAACCAGTCTGGCCGTGTGATGGAGAAACCATTCTGTGGTGAGTGTGACTAAATCGAGTCGCCTGGGGATACTGCATGCAAAGATAGCCCACCAGAATAATAGTCGCAAGGACAGCAAAAAATGCGATAACGTAGGAGGTCTTCCGCATCGTTGGTCGACAACTCTGGAGGCTTCAGGTTCAGAGGAGGAAGCGAGAGGCAAACGAACCAAGGAGAAGCTCGCGCCTCGCCTGGAGGACTTGCCGCAAGCCCAGAACTGAGATCCACCGCCTGCGCGCACCGCAACGTCATGCAAGCCGCCCGGCGCGCATAGTTCTATTGATAGAATGGAATCTATGTAACATCAATTATATATAAGAGTATAATTGTCGACGTTCCCATCGATTAGTGGTCAGATCGTCACGTTGTGGCTTTGGGTAGTACCTAGCAAAACCGTGGAGACGGGGGCTCGACTCCCCCTGGGAACATACTGTTTTGCCTTTTGTGTGACGATGATAGCTTGGCCTCTATGGAAGGGAGAAAGGTGCCGCTGCTTAAGCATTGAAGGCATTATTTCCTATCTTTCCGTTTGCTTTTCGACGACTTGATGCGTGCTCAGCCGCGTTTGTTACAACACAGTGGTCACGGTGGTAGAAATGACAGTGTGACAATAGACCCATATAGCATAAGGCCATATTGACTTCTATTCGAAACCGGCACAATGAGCGGAATGACAGTTCAGCTTCTAATATATCCGAATCTGTATAAATACAGAATGGTCCCCAAACAACTGCTACGACTAGAAGGTCCGTCCTCCAGGTCCGTAAGGCACTAGCACCGGCAGACCCCACTTCATACTCTCGGGACACCCTGGACGACCTGAGGATACGTCGACGCGATGAGCCCGAAGAGCGCCGGGGCACGGTACGCCAGCACCTGCGGGTCCTCGCCCAATCCGACGAAACTGTGCAATGTGAGTATTGATCGATGCAATACGTGCCACAGACGTACATGGTCGACACGCCTGCCTCAATGGCAGCTGAGAGCGTCATCACTGTCGCACGCTGTCAACGGAGAAGGTGCGCGCAATGGTAGAATGAGTACGCACTGCACTGAAGGCCGATGAGGAAGGCAAATAAGAGCACCGGGGCTGTGTACTGCCCATTGTCGTTGTATGATGGATGCGTATCTCAAGTCGACCTCAGTATAACATACCATTCTGACATAGAACGCAATTACTCACAGCGTAGGTACAAGTAAGCAAACAGCGAACAGATGAGGCCAACGGCATATGAACCCCAGGTCAACGCTGCGGCCCGAGTATGCTCAATACCTTCTTGACAAGCGCAGAAAGTATTCAGATGTACTCACTCATACTAACAAGAGAATCGTTGACCAGGGCATCAATTCCCCGGTCGCGCAATAGGTGCCACGCGCTCTGAGCGGCCTGCATGTAAGGCTTACCGTACAAGGCTGGAGGATGTGAGGATGCATGCTGGAGTATCGTACGGTGCAAACGGGCCTTACCAATCTCGATGTACGCGTATCTGCGGATACACAGAATGAGTTAGTCCTGTTTCAATCTTATTGTGTTCTGAGCCGTGCGCCCACCTATTGAAGTATTGGACCATCCCCTCGATGCAGCCGACAAGACACTCTGCGCAGCACGCAAGGCACACCTCAATCGCTGAGAGTATGCTGAGAATTAGCCAAGTTGGGTCCTACCAACTTCATGACAACTCAACTCACGGTGCCCGTTCTCATTTGCGTTGTTCCGGATGGCGTTTAGGACTAGCCGTATTATGTCAAGCAGAGTGACGATGAGCGAGCCGAACGCGATGGATCCTAGGGAGAGTGTCGAGGCGCGTGCGAAGGATGATAGCGTAGGATGCGGAGGCTGCGGCAACGCTCATGCTCAGTAGAGCCATGACCTGGAGAAGGTAAAGGATGCCTGACCATCATGCCCTGCTCACGAGGGCAAAAGTAGTACCATGCTATAATGCAAGCATGAGAACATTGTATGGCTATGTCCTGCGATTCTGTACTCACAGCCGAAGGGTCCGCCGGCGAGGGTCGCCAGAGCTACGTTCCCAATGACCTGGGACGTCCATAGGTACGAAAATGTCGCGTAGAAAATGAGCCCTGCGACTTTGCCACCAGAGCACGATGAACCAGAATTGCAAGCTGTTGCAGAAGTTCGTCAACACATGCCGATGCTACTTACGGAAAAATGAGGCCTACAAGGGTTCCCTGGTGTCCACTTCGCATAACTAGAGCGCAATGTCAACAAGGGACATCTGGACAAACGACACTTGTTCCGATACTTACATAGCGATGACGGTGAATGTGTACCACCTGTGCGGGAGTCAGGATATCGGGTGGCTCTTACGGTATAAGGCGTTGAACGCACACACTCCATGCAGCCTGGACAATGAGCGCGACGAATGCAACAATGTACACACTCCAGTGATGCTTTGCCACGTCCATAACAACTTGTAGGAGCAGCGAAGCGAGTGGGATGCGTGCGCGGTATCCGAAGTAGGCGAAGATCGAGAAAAGCGCGATGATGGTGAAGATGATCGCCCCAGCTGAGTACGTGCCAGTTATGTAAGTTAACATGGAGAACATGCCGAGATGCAACTGGGGAACGTACACCAATAGTGCGTCGTCCAGTAGTAGATGCATATTCCGCTGTGCGATGGGTCAAACTCTGCTCGATGTGATGTATTGATCGACGTACATGTTCAGTGCGATAGAAAGGATGAGGGTGAAGTGCATGATTAGACGCGTGAAGTACCGCGTGAGGATAAGATATATCGTAGACAGGACAAGAGCTGCCGCGGTGATGAACAGGAGCAGATATACGGTATGACTTCATGCAGTCACGTTGACTACTAAGTATACAGGTCATGTTAGCGATGCAAGACACTCACTAGTAGAGGGTAACGCCAGTTCCTGCACTACTACCGACTCCACCTCCCAGACCGCCGTTCTTGACCCATTGGTTGAGCGCAATGCCTGACAACACTATGAATCCAGCAAACTACACATGATCAGTCTGTCGGTCTGCATTCATTGCTCAGGCGTCAAGACCCACCTGCAGGAGGAAAAATATCAAGAACAACGGGTCGTTGACCCTCTTCCGCGGTCTGAAGCGGTCTCCCTCGTACGGTGACTTCTGATCGCCGTAGCCATTCGCAGGAGGGCCTGCCGGAGGCGCATACTGGGGCGCGTAGTTAGGTGTAGGTCCAGGGGTGGGTCCACCCTTGTTCCAATTAGAGATTGTAATCGTTACGGTGGAGCAGGTTACGGCGTAAATGAAGCAGGGTGGCTATATGCAGGTCAGATACAGAAGGTGACTAGCTTGCACAATGCAGGAGGCTGGTCGTGGTCAAAGTCGTGAGCGAGCGTCGAGCAGGCTGCTCCATGCAGGGAGGCGAACAGAGGCCGCGTGCCCTGCGACGTACAGGAACGCGGAACGGTTATGGCTGGGCATCGTGTAGAACGTCGTGCCACCAAGGGACGCTCGCACTGTGACATCATCGGCATCCCCATGCCCTTGATGCCCGAATAGGCAAGCTACGTCTCCGCGATCAACAAGATCCAGATCGTACCAAGCATGGCAAGCGTCGTCCTAATTATCATAACGTCACGAGTTCGCAAAGGCAGGATCATATACAAATCACACGGAGTAAAAAAATGCCCAATCCATTTCACACTTGCTACAGTGAATGGTCACTACCGTACCCGCCGAACTTAGTGACGACTCCTACAATACAATTAATTACTTCTTGTCCTTGTGTACGTGCAGTGCGAGTGGACGTGTGCAAAACCCCCTGATTCGGCAGCGGAGAGACGAAGGAGAGACGAAGGGGAGACATAGAAGAGCGCGAGATGAAGGCGTCAAACACGGCAGCGATGAGGACAGACGCTCGTGTTTGCAGAGACGGGGGCGACAGAAACTATAATGGCGATGGTCAACATAAGGACGCAAACTCACGGCATGTTCACATACTCGGGCATTGTATGATATCACGAACAGTCCTACTGTGGAGGCTCGGTAGCGATCGCTTCTGGTGGGTTCCTGAAGCGGATGACGAGAACCGTAACATTATCGGTCGAGTAGTTCTTGTATGCGTAGTCAAGCAATTCCTCCGCTGCTCTCCTGGGGTCTGCCACAGTGCGCACAAGCTCGCAAGCTTTTTGGTCTTCAACTACGTCCCAGAGCTGGATGAACAGGCTGATTAATATCGTCATAAACACCAGGAACTCGCAACATACTCCATCACAAGCCAGGATGAGGAACTCATCTTCCTCGTTCAGCTCCGTCTCCGTGGTGTACGGCGCACCCACGACGTACTCCTTCATCGACGAGTCTCCCAGACTCCTTGTTACTGCCAGTACGCCGTTGACCCGCCCACTCATAACGAAGCCACCTGCATCCATGATCCGCCTCGCTTCCTGCTTGTCTGAGCCCTTGTGATCGTAGGTCAGGCGGACCGCCCGCCCGGCGCGGCACAGAACGCCACGCGCGTCACCGACATTCGCGCAGTACAGCACCCGGCGCACAGCCGTGCCGTTAGGCAGTGTCCATGCATGATCGCTCTCGTCAGTGTTCATCTGCGAAGCTGGTGGGGATTGGTCGTGACTGCTAGGTTTGAAGAACTTCTTGATTCGGCTCCTGTTGCTGACCTTCTCCGGCTCCCCTTCTTCTCCGTCGCTATCCGTGTCCAGGTGCATCTCCGCGAGTGCCGACTCAATTGGGTCAAACGCAGAGGGGAGAAACGATTGCTTGCCGTTCGCGTCCTCCAGACGGAGGAAGGCAGTCACGGCAGTGCAGCCTGCATGCATTTTGCCATCCGACTCTTCCGAGAGACGGGAGAGGTGCCCGTCGACGTCGTGAAACGTCTGATTGAACACATCTGGGATAGTTGCCGACGGCTCACGCTTAATCGCCTCAAGGAAGCACTGCGGGGAGAGGGGGGCACGCGAGATGAGCAATTGCGACGCGACCGCGCAAGGCGGCGGTGCATGTGCATGGGCTCACCGTGGAGAAATTGGCGCCGCACCATTCTGCTGCCTGCTTGCCTGCGTGACCGTCGAATATGGCGAAGAAGCCCTGACCGCGGATGCCAGCAAACGGGACGACGATGGCGTGTGCGTCCTCCATGGTCCGCCGAGGACCTTTCGAGTCGGTCACAGCACATTTGAACGACAAATGCGCTGGTAGGGCAGCGTCGTGGTCATCACTAGTTTCGCATACACTCAGTACCATGCGGAGGCGGACTCGAGCTACACTCACTCATGTGCCGAGTTACCTAAAGTAATGGTGCATGACGGCGGCGCGGACATTAGTCAGTGGCAAGATCACGTTTAGATGTAGTATGATTCCACATACCGGTGCCGTTCGTATTCGTTGGGACGGGGGACATTGTTGCGGGGATTTCGGATTTATTGAAGGGCCGAGGAGGTGGGAATAACGATGAATAGCGCGAGGTGGAAGGACAAGGCGGGAGCGAGTGGGGTTCTTATGGCGGCACGGTGGAGGAAGAGGTAGCACTGGCGCCGGGAGGGCGCGCGTCATGGCACGTGAGCCTATTGTAGTTCGGTGTCCGCGCACAGTCACGCCTTGTTCTGAGCCTCCGCCACAGAGACGATCGCTCCGGGTCCGAGCCCGCTGCCTTGTGTTCATCGTATCGCCCTTGTCCTCACCTCTCTCACACTGCCCTAAAAGCATCACAGTGCTCTCCATGACTCAAACAGGACGCATATAATCGCACCGCAAACGCATGCGGTTGAATGGCCGACGACATCGGAGTGCATCTACTGGTATAGGCGATGCGTTTACTGACACCGTTTGCGCGGCCCAATCCTTGTAGACAGTGCACCGCACCGGATCTTTTGCCAGTCTTAAACGGGAGTGGAAGGCTGAATTCGAGTCAGGCGAGTATATATGTCATTCCTGTCTGCATTCTTTAGTCCTCCTGTGCCTTTGCAAAGGCCCAGGTCCTGCATTTGGACTCGGTCCACACAAGTGCCAGTGGTGCATCTTAGGCACAGCCGTCATCGCGCTTGCATCCTGTTCTGCGGGGCCATGCACATTTGAATGACCATATCCTGCCCGGATGGGCAGTGTGGATCAGGTGCGGCGGAGCTCACCTGTACCCAGCGGAGCGCAGACACATGGACATCGGCAACGTTGCACAGAGCGGGGATTACATTGACGCATGAGTGCACGGAGGCGACATACACATAGCTGACATAATCATGAAACAGCTTAGCTATATAAACTATAGTCAACAGCAAGGAGAGACGGAGGCGGAAAAATCGAGGCGACCAAGGAAACTGAGAACTAACTACAAGTACGCGACACAATCCGTGGACAACACGCGACTAATACCCCGCCCCAGAGCTCCCGACTGCCTGCCGCGCCTGTAACGACGGTGACGCCATGTGAGGCTGTGGGGACCTCGTTGGCGATCCTTGCACTTGCGTGGCGGCTAACGAGGTGTTCAGCAGGTGCGGGGACGGTGTGAGTGGCGTCGTCATCCGAGCCATGCGTGTGTTCGCTGGCGACGCCCGGCCCTGAGACTGACTCATTGCATGAGCAGCCCCAGTCACCGTCATGCCGCGCGACATGGGAGTACGCATCCCGTTGGCTGATGGTGTCCGTACGGGCACCGCGGGCAGCGGTGGCGATATCGCGGGCGGAGGCATACTATCGGCAGCATTCCCTTCTACGGTGTTGGCAGAGGGCGGACGCTGCTGCTGTTGCTGCTGCTGTGCGACAGCCCAGTGCATGTGCCGAGCGTTCGTGAGGTGTGCGTAGCTGGGATGGCCGTTCTGGAGGACGTGCGGAAGGTAAGTGGGGGTCCGCATTTGGGCATTCGCGTTATTAGCTTGCAATGAATTATCAGGGGGAGGAGACAGAGACGTATATGGTGACTTCATTGTCTGCATCTGCTGTAGGGCCATGCGGTTATTCGCGTGCATGTAAGTGGCGTTTGGCATAGCGGCGGAGTAGGCATTAACAGTTGGGATATGATAGCCATTAGGCACGGTAGGCATAGTAATGGCCTGCAGAGCCGGGGCCTTCGCGCGCACGGGAGAGGAGTTCGCAGTGGAAGCATCGACAGTTTGCTGTTCAGGTGACCCTTGCTGCTGTGCGTGCGGACTCCGCAATGCGGGAGACTTGACCAGGTCAGAAGCATCCGTATGCCCATTGACGTCGTGATTGCCGTTTGTCTGGGTCACGGCGGTCGCGGGAGGCGGTGAAGCAAGCGAAGCCTGCATGTTGATCGCCGGGACAGACGGTAGTCCTGGCACCCGCATGCCTCCACTTGACGAGATGCGCATATGCGGGACTGCAGGAGGTGCCATCTGCTTCACCTGCGTGGCCACGGAAACTGGTGTCCCCGTCTGCGAGATCGACAGACCAGAGTTTGCTGACTGCGAGGATGTCATGGGGCGAGCAGGTGTTATCGATCCCGGAGCCTGTCGTACGGTGGATTGCGCGTATCGGCCACCGTGTTGCCCAAGCGACGCTGGTCTCGACTGTGTGATCGATTGCTGGCGGCCATCGCTCGACATGTATGTGATGGTCGAGTCTGTCATGATGCCGGCCATGTCTTGCTCACTCAGAAGGGCCATATGGTGGACGAGATACCTGTAAGTGTTGTCAGCGGTGGTGGTCAGAAATACGTCGACTGATACATACTTGGGGTCATAGTCGTCAACTAGGACTCGGTCCTTCTCCTCCGGACCATCAGGGCCCACTGCAGGGACATCATCGGCATCAAACTTCCATCGCTCCCTCAATCGTCTCCTGCGCTCCCTCTCGTCGATGTCGTCGTCAGAGGATGACGGCGAATCAAATGCCGGCGTCGAGTACGATCGTCGATCCAAATGAAGACGCCCGCCACGGCCATAACGCAGGCGAGCTGCACGTGCGGGTGGCTTGGCTGTTGGGCTCGAACCCGGCAACGAGTCGGACGAAGACGACGGACGACTCGCCGCGATGACCTTCAACAGCTTGCACGAGTACGGAAGCGGAGGTGGTTGGTATGGGCTCTGTCGGCGACGTATCAGCATCAGCGATGACATGCAGCGCCAGTCGACGTACGTCAACATGATCCTCCCATTTCTGATCCTTCTCCTTCCTCTTGGCCATATCTTGCTCGACCTGGAGCTGGATTTGCGTCTGTCGCTCTTTCGGACGTATGACCGTCTCAGCATGAGCCACAGAGGAGGGCAGTTCGCCGTTGTGTGGTGTGCGCAATTTGAGTGGAAGGCGACTGAGGCTTTCATCAGTAACAATAGCCACAGGCAGAACACGCGAACATACGCGGTCTCTGTTTTCGGTTTCTTCGCCACACGCTCTTTGTCGTGAAACAGATCTTCGTCTTCCTTTGTGCCCAAACCGGGGAGCCTCCGCTTCAAGTCGACGAGAGCGAACCGCTTGCTCCACACGGTGCCCCCGTAGATGGCTGCGTCGTGCTTGAGCACTTCTCGGCGTAGGACACCGTTCGCAAGGTCGAAGGTTGTGATGAGCTCGTCCTTGAGACGCATCATCTTATCCGAATAGGTAGTTTGCTGAGCACGGGTCTTCCTAACGGCCTTAATTTCGCGTCTTCGGAAACATATATACGACTCGTTCTTAGTATCCGTCTCGTCGAGCTGTTAGGAGGTGCATTCATAACCACACCGATCATAAAACGAGGTTCACTTACATCAACAGCGGGTATAATGGGGTGTCCCCCACGTTCCAAGCGTCGCTCCCGCCAGTGCGGATAAATTGAGCGAGCAAGTCGAGAAAGGTGCGCTGATGTGGGAACCCAATCTGGGACACTGTACAAGGCAAACATCGAAGGCTTCAGCTCTTCAGCGAACGTGTCCTGGTATTCAATGAACGGCGGGAACGGCGTGCCCTGTTCGAGTCCCTATATTGCATTGTAGCTACATAAACAAATATAAAAAGGAAAGCACAGCAGAGACGACTGACATGATGCAAGAACTCCGTCTTCTCATGGGTCACTTTCTCGAATATCGCCATGACAAGCTCGAACTCGTCCTCGGACATGGCAGCGGGTTGGGGCACGTCAGGGTCTTTGCCTTTGGCTTTAGAAGCCCTGCCCGAACGAGTGCTGGAACCAGACATGGCGCCTTGTACACTCGTACCTTCACCGCCGGCCTCAGCATTGTTTCTGTCGAACCATTCTTTGTCACGCTCATCCATGTAGTATATGAAGCCGTTTGCGAGCGCGAACGACGTCGACTCCTCAACTGTGTCTGAAAACTTGAGGTAGGTGGTAGGGTCCTTCCACCGCCCAGGAGGATACAACTCTTCATAATTGTCCACGAGTCCAGTGCTATCCGGAGTTGGGATGTACGCCGCTGGCGCTTGCTTCTCCTTCTCTGAACCCCTGGTAGACCGCGCAGTGGACTGGTGGCGTGTGGCCGCCGCCGACAATACAGCCTGGAGGTGATGTTCCTAAAATGGAAAGTAACATTGCTTAGTCAGCATTCCGCGGAACGGGTTCCCACACTTATAGCCAATGAGAGCTTGCCACAAAGTCACCCTCAACAAGGGCATGCACAGTGAGCACAACGCAGGCCAGGATACTCACATTTGCATCTTCGGCATCAACACCAGCAGTGGAGACGACCCTGGCCTTTTCCTCGTCCTCATCGAGCACGATCGGGTCCGCATCGATGTTCTCAGTGATAACCTTGAGGCGAGTTTTATTGGTGACACGGTTGCGGTTGCGGAGGGTGGAAGGGCCTGCATTGTGGTTTCGGGGCATATCATGGAGTAAGGGAAAGCCTCGAGGTCAAAAGATGTCGGGATGCAGCGGGTAGTGTCGAGGATCGTGGGGGCGGGCGACGCCTGGCGCGTTGTCGAGGTGTGGCCGGAGGCGAAACCGGCCATTCGCGGACCGGCCCGCGCACTCACTTATTGGTCTGCTGACGTAAGTGGAGACCGCACCCTGTTTTGGATATGCCTATGGACCATTTAATCACCTCAAGACAAACGGAATTGGCCCGCGACGCAGGATGAAGGCACATCCGTTGAGATGTGAGAGGCGGCAAACACTCCTCAATTTCGAGATACTAGTCTGTGCGAGGCGAAATGCCATATCAGCCACAGCCCTCATTTTCCCGGAGCACGCCCCGCGGGGCTCGAAAGGATGACGGAAAGAAATACTCACAGCTACAGGTAAAAGGCGCATATATCGCATGAATCCTCTACTATCAATGACGATGCACTTAACCTATCCCTATCTGCTGTAGCTCATTCACTAGTCCCCGGTAGCCAATATCCGGCGCAAAGGCAGTGTAGGAGACCGGACTCTGGTTTAACGAGTCTGATGAAAGGCACTGTATAAGGACGTGTTAAACATTCAGATTGCGTCTGCCAGGTAAAGATGAAAACTCACCCTCAGAGGAAATATCCCGAACGCCCCTCTGCTCTAAGCAGCGGCGTGGGACACCAGCAGGCGATCCTCCATGCTCTACCATGGAACTCAAGGCAGTTCAAAAAGCTCACCGAGATACAAAGCTGATGCGTACAGACGAGTTGACTTTTCAGAGGGTGAGCAGGGATAAGGGGAGGTTCTGTCCTCAAGATCCCGTAGCAGCCACCTCCCTTTCGTTGAAGATGCTTGCAGCCGTATGTACCCACTGACCCAGGAAACCATGCACGGCGAAAAACAAACCCAAGGGCAAGTGTAGCTGACGTAGAGGGGGGCGGTAAACTGCGGAGGTACGATGGGGAGGAGAGCGAAGAGATGCTGCCTTGTGTCGCACGCCCCGAGGCCCGACAGCCACCGTCACGTGCGTGCATCTCGCTATGCAGTTGCAAGCGCCTGCCGCGCCAACTGCCGTTTACGGGCTGGAGAGGATTTTGCCCCTCTCAGAGGTCTGCAGGAAGAGACAGATTTTCATAATGGCCACCCGAGTGTGCTCCGAAGGCGACAGAGGGCGTAGTATCCGGATTGAGACCGCCATGGATAGAGATCTCGATGAGTCTGCTGTCGGCAGCTGCCGAGTGCGCTAGAGGAGATCAGTCGGGCTGTCCTCTGCGCCATCGCACTCTGTCCGTTCCACACCTTTCGAGCGTGTCGAAACCTGTGGATGTCTCAGCAAGCAGCTGTACCTAAGCCTTCGCTTCAGGGGGTTCGTATCAAAGCAAGGAAAGGTGCTGTTAAGGCTCACGCCAAACACGAGCCCACGAGTACGTCCTACTTATCTCAGATCTGAGCATCCAAACTGAACCGCAGCTCTAGTCTTCAGAGACCAACTGTACAAACACCTCGAAACCGTCCCCGAGAACGACTTCGAAGGTGTAACCAACAAACTTGTCCAAGCTGGCTCGATCCTTGAGTATCTCAAGTATGCAGACACCCTCTTCGAGATCCTGCTCGTCGGCGGGTTGTTGCAACCCGGGGGTAACTACCTCGACGACGGTGCACCGCCTTCCCCGTTCTCCATCCTCAAGGCGAAAGAACCAGCCGAGGTGGCTGACGTGAAGCAATATGTCGATGTCTTGAACAAGTTGATCAGGAGGTCGGTCGTCTGCTCGCGCCGAGCATCGCGATGACTGAAGCTGTGTGTAGATACAAGTATCTGCAAAGGCCTCTAGAGCAGACTTCGCTGCCTACACTGCTGCAGTACATCAATAGATGGTCTGATGCTGAACGGGATAAGGTCGCTATCGCTACCGCACTCCTAATTGCGCAAGGCCTCGCTGGCGCGAGCTGCCTACAGAGCTTGACCAAGGATCACCTAGTGAAGAACGGTGCGTAAGAGGTGAACAAGAGTAGGAGTTATGTTAACATATTGTTCTACGCAGACGTTGCTGTCAACGTTGTCACGACGATTTTCCGTGCGTACCTCGCGGAGCAATCCATGGACCATCTCGCATCCGCGTTGAAGCGCGGAGGGATCAAAGACTTGCTTGCGTTTTTCCCCGAGAACAAGCGTCAAGATAAGGTTCTTGATGATCACTTCCGCAAGGCTGGTCTCCCGCAAGTCGCGGATTGGTGGACCAAGCGTCAGTACGCCTCCCTGAAGGACGACATTATTAAGGCCTTGCAGGAGCTGCTGGAACATGAAACTTCTCACGATGAAGTGGGTTCTGTGGAAGTCGGTCACCGTGGCCCAATCTGACCCTGGTTTAGATCGTGGCAGCTATCAAGAGTCGGCAGGAGGAGCGTTCCCTGCCCAACACCGAGTTGATCCAGTGTATCTGGCAGGGTCTCGTCTCGTCTATTGATTGGTCGGCACGCCAGGACCAGAATGAGGCGCTTGCTCTCCGTGAGATTACCGTGAGTTATGGCCCTGTCAACCGCCACGCGTACCTGACCCCAGGTGTGTCTCGATAGAATTTCGGAGACGTTCTCGAGCCCTTCTGCAATGGTCCGAAAACCGAGGTTGCTTTGATCAACGCTGTACAAGTGTATTGTTACGAGGACACACGCATTATCAAAGCGTTCCCGCAGATTTTAAAGGTAATACTCACCTCCCTTCAGTCTGCACGGTCACTAACAGGGATCACAGGTGTTGTACAACAAGGACTGCATTTCGGACCAGGCTATCATTTATTGGCACCAGAAGGGTGCAAAGCCACAGGGCAAGCAGCACTTCTTGCAGGCGACTGCGCCGCTTGTGAAGGTAGACTACTCTCCTGTCAGTCCAATGTTTCAACGAAGTCACTCATGCCTGCTATCGTCGGAAGTTCTTACAGGAACAAGAAGAGAGCGAAGAAGAGGAGTGATATGACGAGCACGACCATTAGCATAGACATTGTATGGATTCTTAAGAATCATGTATGTTATGTTCACCGTATGGTCGCACGACAGTGTTGGACAGGCGCGAGAACAGCATCAGTTTTACGACTACATACACGATGCATATATACACAGAATACATTGCACAAATGACCATTGACAAAGCGTTACATAATAGACTGCCAGGCCGACAACACAGGTTAATACAACCAACTCCCGTGCCCTACGCATTGGACAATAAGTGTACAGCAGTATTACAGACATGTTTCAAACAACTATTCGCAGTCACCACGCCTCCGGCATCGGCGGGAAGTCGCCCACCCAGCCATTCGTATGACCCACCTGCAGGAACATACCATCGGACCCGTTCGACGGAAGTCCAAGATCCGTCAAGCTCTGAGTAAACGGACAGTTCACAACACGGGCGGTCAAATGAGCAATTCTACGACTCACTTGTTCTTGGAGCCAAACCGGTATGGCCGACGGGCTGAACATCGCGCGGTCATTTGGCAACGAACCAGGCAACATACCCAATTCTTCCACGGTGAACTGCAGCTGCGGCATGATGGCCGGGTCAATGAAGGCAGGCGGTGCCATCATATCGGGCCCTCTCGGCATCGCAGGCGTCCCGACGGGCGTTGCTACACCTAGCTTACGCTTCAGACTGGCCAACATGACGCGGAGTGTGAGTGCATATCTAACCAGCTGGTCAGTCAACAGCTAAATTAATATCATGGTGTAAGATACCTCTCCGCAGCCACCTCAGATAACAGCTCAGCCAACTGTTCGACCTGCATAGTGATTGCTGCCAAATCCAATTCGGCAGGATATAGATTGGCCATCTTCAGCAAGAAAAGGCCGGAGAATGCGGCCGTCACAAGACTGTCATGCACAGCGTAACGTAGCGCAGCTCTAGATCACGTCTGCGGTGAGTGTGTAGCGGAAACGGATGAACGGGCATTCTCACCGGTAGGTCGGAGAATTAAGGAGGTTCGAAAGACAGGCAGATGCGGAATCTTTAGCCTGGAATGCCAGCTCCCGTTGCTCAAACGGCATTTTATCCCAGGAAATACCGCGCAGCGCCACGCAGACAAGCCATAGCTTGGCATAATGAAGTTCGCCGGCAAGGATCTTTCGCGGCAGCGCGTCTTCGTCCATTGTCGCTCCTACAACGATCATGAATGGAAACCGTAAAACCGAAGTGCCCTATACATACTATGAAGTTCGTCGCAATCTTGCCACCACTTGTCCAAGGCTATGTTCGCCCGACGGATGAAGGCCAGCGTATTGTGGTTGACTTGTCCGTTCAAAGGCGACAGTGTCTCATATATTTGGGCTATAAACGGACCATCAGCAGGAGATGCTAGAGTTGAAGGTGGTCCTCACTCTTCTGGGCAATGAGTTCCACTTGTGAGATGAGACGGACATCTGTGACCGAAGCCATCGGATGCGTCAATAGCAAGCGGCAATGCTTGACAGAGCTCTCGTCTCGCAGGACCACCGGACGCCCTGTCCCAAGGCTCATCCTGATGATGATTGAGTGAGTGATATTCCCTTGGGTCGTTGTGAAGAACCTACTGATGGTCGAACCAGTAGAGACACAACCATATGCGAGCTGACACGACTGCACGATGGTCAGCGAATAGACAGCAGGATCTCGCGGTGAAGCCTACCTAAATTACGTTCCTCCTCTTCCGTTCGCTTCTTCGAGCTTCCGGAGTCAGCTAACTTCTCCAACGCTCGATGTAATCCGAGATCGAGAGCCATACGCATGGCATGACCACTTGGTAGCCAGCCATTTGTACTCCAGGCTGCGAGCAATAGCATACCTGCATCACACTGGATCAGCATACACTGGCGAGCGAACGAAGCTGAGTCGTACCCTGTACCGCTTCCTTTCGTACTACAGGACCGAAAAGAGAAGATCGAGCGATGCCTTGCGCCTCCTCCAAGGATTTGTAGAACGTAGGGCTTAATGGGCCCGTGCCGCTGCGAATCTTGCTGGCGATTGCGAGAATGGCGTCGAATGTCCATGGGGTACGCTCTTGCAAGGCCTCATATGTATCATAGGTAGGATCGAAGCAAGGGATGAAATAGTGGCAGCCAGAGAAGAAACTGGCCACACATGTAAGGCATACAGTGGACTGCCGAGGCATACGGGTGCTTACATATGGAATAGTTCCCTAGCCTCGCCATCAGCGACAAGACCCTGTCGCCAAATAGATGTCAGAAGCCTCATACAAGAGATGTCAATGCAACATACATACCTTCTCGACGACATGAGGGAAGGCATTCCTCGGTGTCGGTTCAGCCTTCTTACGCTTCTTCATACTGTTTGAAGGGCGATGACTATCTATTCAACGAGTCCATGAACGCTGTGAAACGTACCGAGGAGGTGAAGTAGAAGGTGCAGCCGCGGCTTCGGCGGCAGCGTTTGCTAGGCCCTGTAAAGCCTCGATTGGGGCATTCAACGTGGCTCTCGGTAACGTGTCCTCAGACTCGTCATCTGACGACGGTGCCGTGCTTGGCACGATACCATAGGTCGCGTACTTGTGTGGCTGAAGGCAACTGAGTCTCGCTGAATATCCCGGTTATCAACTAGACGCACCGGCGGGGCGAAGCCGGGCAACGGCGGAAATGACCTGGTCTGTCGCACCGGACCGTCGGAGGGCCCGGAGGAATCATACATGTCGATACCATTGTTACGGATAGGCGGGATGGGAGGCGGCCCGCCATTCTGATACACAGAATGCTGCATGAGCGCTGCAGTAGCTTGATTTTGCTGCTGAATTGCAGACAAAATACGATCGAGAGACGATTGCATTCCGATCATTTGGCTCTGCATAACCTACAACAAGACGCTCCTTCAGTCGGCTAATAAACATCCTGTACATACGAGTGCGTACAAGATATTGACCCTCCAGTCGCGAGAGGCGTCTAACAGATAATGGGGGATGGCGTAGGATGTCAGAAGACGGGTTGAGGTGATGGACAAGAGCTTACTCAATACTGGCACCAGACAAGACCTGCGCATTTTTCTTTTCTGGCTTTTCGAAGACACAAGGAGTACCACTCAATTGGCAACGTCGACAAGGTGCCTACGCAGCCCGGGCCGGGCGGAGAGGGCGGGCCACAAACGGTCAGTGAGGACGCGGCAGTGCAACAGATGGACAGGACGCACCTCTCCCTCACACCTATTCTTCCCTTTACGGCACGCAGTGCAGGCCCGCGCGCCCCGCTTGGGGATGTGAGCAGACGAGCCAGGAGGCGGGATGCCCTGGGCCGAGCTGGCTTCTTGAGGCGATTGGGCGACATCCGAGCGCTGGCTGCTGACCGTGAAGGACGTCCGACGCCGCTTCGCCGCCGTTGGCTCGTATTCGTTCGACGTCGCCGGCGATAGAGACATCGTTGCGTACAGCGGATGAGGTGGTCGCCGCGATCTTATTAGATGCCCCCTGCGAGCCCTCTCGCTGACCGGCGTGGGAATGTACGGCTGAGAGGTGCCGATTCAAGTAACTTCAAACGTTCTTCTCGCGCGCTTGACGCAGCCACATTGCCCTCCGCCACCTGATCTCTCCCTCCTTGGTGTGCACTGGTCGGCACTTATGGCCCCAGTATGGACAAGATTTCCTTCGACGTATAGCTGTTAAGTAGTTACTAGGGCCAAACCCCTCGCGACCATCATCCTTAGTGCGTTAACATCGGCGTTGGCGCCGCGGCTGGGTCTCCAATCCACATCTTCTACATGCTGCAACCTGCCTTGAGCTTAGGCGCTTTCTCGGATCTAGTGCCAGTGGTTGATTAGCATCAATCATACTCGCGTCCTCCAAGTAGCTTAGGCACCCTACGTTGCAGTATCCTTGCACCGACAGCGTACGAGTATGCCTCCGAGCAGTGTACCCCAGTTCGCGCGCACTATATCAACACCCACGAACTTCATATAACGACTTCGGTCACGGAGTCCCGCCTGTTTCCTTCAGTCAACGTTAGTCTTCTGGAAGTAGGCGGACTACCTTGGTACGTAAGTTCTCCGTAAACATTCTCATTGGCTCAGACTATTTGCCATCATGCTAAGAGTGTTGGCCATCCCGGTACCAGTATGTACCGTGTGCCATGCAACACAGCCGTGGAAGTACGCCGTTCGACGACCCCGTTTATATACAATCAGCACGCGATCGTTGGGCTATTGCTCAAACTTCAAAGGTCGCGCGGAACATTTGAGCTCCCGCTTCCACGTCTATTACTCCCGAATATGCATATCAGTGCGTCTCTTGCGATTCATGGGTTCTAACGCCGCATGCGAACAGCTGACTTCAATTGTGTATGTCCTGTGGGCTCGGCAGGCCCAGGCTGGCCTCTGTTCCCCTCAAGAATAATCGTCATTTCACTGGACTGCGACCGTTGGATGAGTTCCGCAGCCTCATTGGTGGTGTACCGGGTTGATGATCGAATCAGCACGTCACACACCCTACTCCTTATGTTGACGGACAGTGGTTGAATGTCTGACCATATCCCTCGTGTAGTGTTCCCTCGCGCTCGGTCGCCAACTGTCCAGTCATCATGAGTACTCAAGGTGGTCCGCTCGCACATGCGCATGGCCACTGGAATCGCGTTCCTGCACCTGTACAAAGTAATTCCTGCCGCCATTTCCAGGTACAGCGGTTAGTACTGCGATCCCTGAAATGCATAGGCACGCGCGGATGCTCTCTTGACCTATCGATACGCCAGTTGTTAATATGCAATCAGTGGAATTTCGTTTTCCCTGATGCAGTAAGCAACATTTCGCCTTGTGAGTGGGATAAATTCTTGAACTGCAGATGTGACATACTCGTGCGTTCGAAACACGGGGTCTCGACCGGGCTTCGAAGCGTCCATACCGACTGTACTAGCCCGAACTGGCAGTGGGATGCACAGATCGCAATCTGACGTGTCGGAGTTGCCGGGGTATTGGGGAAGTCCCTGTAGCGTGACAGCCTAGAGTTCGGCGTCTCAACCTTGTGACGCGGGGGGACCGAAGATACCTTGACTCTATCTGGGTTGACTCTATGTGGATCGAACGCAAAATCTCATTCTGTGCCGTCGTCACACGCAGGCCCAGGACTCACTAGTACTCACTGATGACACAGATCCGCGTCGACCACAGCCGCCTGAATACTATTCATTGTCCACCGCCGAATACCACCGGCTGCGTACTGGAAAAGATCACCCCCCACCATGTTCAAGCTACGCCGAGCCTTCTCAACTATTCTCTACTCTCAGGCCGTCTCACATTGGTTCGTCAGTGAGCAAATACTGTGACAACGTTTGCAATGTCCGACTGGCCGATGGCTGTACATGGCGCATATCCTTCCCTTCCTGTGTGTTCATGCGCTGACTTTCGCCGGAGAAGTCGTCCTCAGGCCTCCCGGCTGGTGACTCTGGTCTTTCGACGTTCTGTCACAGTGGTGACCGCCCTAGGTCGACGGCGAGACAGGCGATGAGCTGCACGCGGAATGCTCTATCGTCCACGCCTTCGACAGCAACTGGTTAGCGGTCAAACCCCATTGGTCGATCGTCTACGCTGCGACACAAGTGTGACGAGGATTTACTCCACATTAGCCAGGTGAGGTCGATAGCCTCTTTCATCCAGTATGACGGCTGATAAAATCCAGCTATCGAGTACATAGGAGGTGCTAACATTCTGACTGGATTCAACCGTCGACATTGCGCTCGACAGCCGTTCCCGCAACGTGGTACTCACGCTGCAAAGCCTTAGGATCGTCCGTGTGCGACTGGCCGGCGATGTGATGGCGATCACTTGGTTGCACAGTATCCCATTGGGTGGGTTGACATCGTTGTTGCCTGGCGTCTAGAGTGCTCCTGATGCAATGTAGTCTAAAACGAATCATGCAGTATGCTAGTGTGTGCTGCCTCGCCGCCTCGTATTGTGCAACAACAGCCATCAAGGAATTGAGGTTTATGCAGCACGGTAATTAGACTGCCGCACCGCGTCTCACAGAGATAGCACACGCGAGCAACACAGAGCGATTGCATGAGCTCGGTTCAGAGACGTCGAGAGTGTGAAGAAGCAACAATGGAGAAATATAAAATGGCCAACGCTAACGTATATCCATCGGACAACTTAGTACGTAGAAACAGAACAGTGGGGCTTACAACACGTTGAAGACTGCCTCGCGGCTCGTCAGAGCGTCAGGTCCTTGTCTTCATTGTGGCATCGTCCAAAGGATCGATCTGGCATCATCCTCTGCGTCTTTCTCCTCCCTGTACACAGGTGGCACGTGCTTCGGAAGGTGTGGTCCTTCGTCTTTGGCTCTGGTGTCAGATTCAGTATGCTCAGTGTCTACGAAAATTCAGATGTCACATCGTCACTGTGAAGTACAATGCCCTAACCTTAGTCCTCCAGCCGGAGGAGCTGTCCTGGTTACTGGAGTCTTCTGATTCTTTCAATATGATGATGAGGACCGCTACCGGTAGGGTGCCAGCGGCCAGGGGTGAAGAGGGGGCTCAGCTGCTGTGCTTTCGATTGGGACGTCTGGGTTTGGGAATTTCCAACAACAATCACTGTCGACGCTGATGAAGGGATTATAAGCTGAGAAGAGTTTAGGATGAAGGATAGGTGAGTCAGACAACTCCTGAGCCGAATGCATGATTGCGACTGGGAGTACACGGAAGATTGTCCGCTGTGGGGTTAAGCGCCGGCATACATCGCTCAAGCGCCCAGCGCTGCCCTTACGACGCCAAGGTAAGCGCTTCCGTACGGATGGGTACGAGACCAGCGCTAGCGATGATGCTATTCAGTGACACTGACGCGGACGGCGGAGCAAGCTAGCGCTATGGCCCCTCCGAGTTGTTGGCCCCCTGGGGCCTTGGACACTGCCATGCCGTCTCCCACATCATCGTTCGCCTGATTATAAGCCTTATTTAAGCTTCCTTGCACAATTGGCTTGGCTCCCGAGTCCTCAGCTCGTCGACCGCCTCTTCATGTCCTCTCAGTCGACGGTGCTCGACACCTTCGTCGGCGCCCTCGAGGGCACCATCTCTGTCCTACTCACCTGCTTCGCTGGCTACGCCGCTGCCCGCCGCGGGCTCCTCGACCGCGTCACTGTTAAGCACCTCTCCAAGCTTTGCACCTCCCTCTTCCTCCCATGTCTCCTCATCGTCCAGATGGGCCCGGAGCTCACCCCATCCTTCCTTTCCCGCTACTGGATCATTCCTCTCTGGGGCCTCGTCTCGACCGTCGTCGCCCTTCTCCTCGGCTGGGCTGGCCAGCGGCTCTTCCGCCTTAAGCACTGGACCATCATCGCCTGCGGCCGCCCTAACTCTAACGCGCTCCCACTCCTGCTGCTCCAGAGTCTCGAGTCGACTGGCGTTCTCTCGCGGCTGGCTACGAACGGTGATGATCTTCAGGAGACGCTTAACCGTGCGCAATCTCTTCTCCTGCTCAATGCTATAGTGCAGCAGGTTGTTACCTTCCAGCTCTCGCCGCCCGTCCTCAGACTCGATGATGGCCACAGCAAGAGCATCGACGGGGGTCCTGGTACTCTCCGTCCAGGCCCCGGGAGAATCCTGCCAATAACGCAAGACGAGGAGCGTGTAGGATTGCTCGACGACCTGGATGGCATGGAGGAGACCGACAGCATTGATGGCCCCGCCGCGCTGGGAGCCATTGAAGACATACCTGACTTTCGCTGGCCGAAGCACCTCAAGTTTGCAGAGAAGCCGCTCAAGATGGCGTGGCAATGCATGAGCCCACCACTCATCGGTGCTATCATTGCGCTCATCTTCGGGGTACGTTTCGTTGCATATACGCGCCATCTGCGTCACACAGCCGCTCAACCGCGCTCCCGGTAGCTTATCACGCCCCTGCGCGAGACTTTCCTCGACAAGAACGGCGCCATGTACCCGCCCATCACGCAGAGCGTAGCGAACCTCGGCAAAATATTGTACGCATTCTCTCCCTGCCGTCGGTCCTGCCTCGCTTAAGTACACCCACCAGCGTGGTCCTGCAGACGTTCAGCGTCGGCGCGGAGCTCGCGCTCGTGCCCACCGCCAGGGTGGGAATCCTCCAGACCGTGTGGGTGCTCTCCGTCCGCTTCCTCGTCATGCCCGCGCTCAGCGTGCTCTTCGTCTGGCTCACCGCCGGCCGGGGCTGGTACGTCAACGACCCGCTCGTCTGGTGCGTGCCCACCGCAACTCTACCCTTGTGCGTGGGATGGTGCTGATGCAGTCAGTGGACAGGTTTCTGCTCATACTGATCCCCGCGGGGCCATCCGCGATGCTCCTTGTGAATGTCGCGGAGCTTGTGGACATCAACCAGGGCCCGATCGCGGCATACTTGACGATCTCGTACCTCCTTTCTCCGCTCATGGCGGTCGTGTGCTCTATAGGGCTCGTGGTTGTCGACGCGAAGTCATGACGACAAGTTGCTGATGAATCGCTGCCCTTGCACGTCGTGGAAAAATACCCTTGCATCAGTACTGGACAGTCCAGGTCATGCATCATTTTGAATATCATTTGGTTGTGCTGTGTTCTTTGGCTTGTTTGTGTCACGGTGGGTCATGGTCACTCTGTGGACTCTTATTATACACGACATCTATGTACACGCTTTGTAAAGTAATAAGTTGGGTAGTATAACTTCTCGGAGAGCACACTGTGGATTTCCTTATGTATCGATCAAGTGGCAAAATAACCGCCGCTTTATTGTATCTAGTCTAGTTCTTTCTGTGACGAGCCTCAGACCTAGGCCTATTCAAGAGAAACGTTCCCGCGGACGCCTTTTGACTGACAAGACAATGTTCAGAACGATAGTGGATTAGGTGTCATTGGTCGACAGTGAGAAGCCAACTGCTACGAACTTCCCAGATGCTCGGAGGTACGAGGCAGACACGATACATCCATGGACGGCTGCGACTTGCACAATATGCATCAGATGAGCCACTACTACCACTTAGGCGAATGCAGCCATCATGTCTCCTGCTTCCTGTTGCGGAGGTCACAACTTAGCAAGTCTCCTCCCAGTTCAACATGAGCAAATTCAGAGGCAGCGGCTTATGGCATATAGTAAAGAATACAGAAGGGTAGCATATCGAGAATTGTGGACAGAGTCAGGGAAAGAGATGAAAGTTGCATGGTAATTCCTTGGGGCCAGTTACAAAGACACTTCGTGAGGGCATGCAAGAGGAGAGTAAAGATCGGCGGAAATCATTTTGAGACAGCTGTTTGAGGCGATGCAACAGGCGGCATCTAAGATAGAGTTGTCGACAGCTCAATGTAGAGGCAGTACGCTGACATACCTTTCATTCTAGCTGTAAGGCCATGTCCTCGCCGACATCTACCTTGCCTTGTCACTGGCTCACAGCATCACCAGTATTCCCCGACTATGTAATTCAGGGAACACGCGCTGTAAGCCGCCCGCGCTCCCATCGACAGTGCTGGTTGTGTTCAAGAGAAAGGAGTAATTTGAACATTTGATCTCCACCTTCTGTAACCAGGGGAAGCGGAAGGGATCGAGTACGACTGCTAAGTCCTCCAACTCCCTGTTATCACGGGCGAAGCCCTCTATACGGAGGGTGGTAAGACTCGGCAGGGTAGATGATAATGCCATAGTGACCCATGAGAGCGATTGGTAGGCACAGACGTGAATGTGACTGAGTGTATAGCATTGGTACAACAGGTTTCGGAATAGTGGGGAAGGGTCTGCATCAAGAGCAAACATGATGGGTATGTGTGCGATGTGAAGGCAAGACTACACTCACTCCTCAGCTCGGGATCCTAAATTTCGAGCCGCAACCTCGTCAGTGACGCGGTCATTTCAATGTTCCTGAACCATTCGCAGAATCCCTCTACATGAGCTTCAGAAGGGATGTATGGCAGCGGGACAACGGTCCAGCTCTAGTTGGTGCATGTTTGCTACATAGTCCGACACCTGCTTTGGATATTCATCACTTTCCAGAGGTAGCAAAGCCGGCATCCTCAGGCTAAATATCCTGAGAGCCCTGATGTTAGGTAGAGAGGCCATGAGCACGCGGAAGTCATTCGCGGCCCGGAATGACATGCGCCATAGTATGAGTTCCGAGACGGAGGCCATTTCCGGTAGCACGAAGTTGTTCGCGGTTGGGAAAACATCGGTGAGGACCAAAGAGTGCAGGCTCCTAGTCCAGACAAACACCGACTGAAGGATATGGAGGTCATTTGGAGATTTGAACTTGTCGAAGTGAAGCTCGAGCCTGCGTATGAAGTCGCCTATGTATGGTGACTGCTCAAGGATTGCAGAGAGCCTCAGAACCGCCGAGTGATTGTGGAAAACAACGAAACGAAATAGCTGAGCACGGCTGGTCGAAAGCCATGCACGGCAGGTTAGGCTGCAGCTTCGGAGAGTGAGCCGATCCTCTCCTCGAACTAGCGAGTATATGATCAAGTCAATGATCTCCTGCGGGAGTCTGGGTAGGCGGGAGCGCATTTTCTTCGGCACGACAGCGACGAGCTCCGAGTTCAATCAATGGAGAGGATACTGAGCCTCAAGCTAGACCAAGTCGATCCTCGCTATAGTCACGTCGTCTGTTGCACCTTACAAGTCCAAGTCAGCAATGCAAGGAGTGTCTGTCTCACAACTCACCCCGACGGACCTCGGTTTCGACAACACGACCGACCCAATTACGGACTCGGAGCGTGAACGTGCAAGTCGAGGGTGGTGTCAAGTTCTGCGTCACGGGCGCTAATTTCAGTTACTACTCATCCCCCCTGCCGGCCTAGGAGGCTAGATCATTCTCTGGACTGTGCGGGGCCGCCCCCCTCCGAGTCTATGGGGAAGTATGCCCTCAGAGATAATTATGGGCCCAGCCATCATATAATTTAGCGTAGAATACGATATCGAAGTCACAAATAACGGCGATTTGTGTGACTTCGTCCTAATGGCACACATCACTGGCAAGAGTCAATCTGAATCGTGATGGTTACAACTCGAGCGCACAGTATACTTGTGGCGCCGGACTAGCGTAAAATTACCAAGGCAACTTTGTACCATCCCAGGCATAGTACTCGACCGCGGCTTCGAGCTTGGCAACTCGAAACATGTTCAAGCAGCCTTCAGCCGACTCCGCAGGTGATAGCTTCCGTATCTCCGGAGCATTTTGCGCCACCCAATCTTCAATATGCCCACCCATGTCAGTGTCTATCCAACCTGAGGTACGGTCAGCAGGATGTAAGAAGGCTGTAGCTGTTGGCGCCTATACCTGGATGGACGACGACGACAGTTATGCCTTCCTTCTTCAAGAGCTCACCCCACTTGCGTCCAAGCCTGCATACAGGGATGAATAGTCAATCCACCCAAGTATTGATGAGAAATAAGTTGAAAGGGCCCCACATATTCAACCCCGCCTTTGTGAGAGAGTAGCTGTCGCTACAGCCAACGAACATAGGTGCCATATCTAAGGATCCGAGGACCGATGAGACCAACATAATCTTTCTCTCACCGCCTCTACGAATCAGCGACAAGAATTTTTGAAGCAGATAGAGCGGAGCCGCGGTGTTTACGACAAGCTCTTCTTCAAGAATATCTACATCACTGTTCGAACCCGCACTGAGCTTGGACAGAATGCATCGCCGAACAGTATGTGCATACATCTGGTCGAACGGAGTGATATTTTGGTGGCAGACGGCCGCATTACTGACTAGGTAGTCGAGTCCGTTTGGTAATAGGATAGCGGCGCCCTCTGCCGCTTCATCCACGGACCGCCTTTTGAGAAGATCTAATGCGACAGTTGCAAATCGATTGCTTGGGTACTCTGTTGTCAGTTGTTCGAGCGGCTTGCATTGTGCTGGATCGCGAGCGGTGCCGATAACGAAGTTGTTCGGATCCTTCAACTACAGCGATGGTTTGATAAATGTCCATGCAGACAGAAGGATTACACGTACAAGCTCTTTGACCATGGCGAGACCCAAGCCGCGGTTGGATCCAGTTACTAGGTAGGACGGCATGGCAGATGTGGTATATGTGTTGTATGGTGGTGCGGCAGTGTCCTCTGCCACTTATATAGGCCACCATAGCGTCCGGGTCTGCTACGGACCCACGGTCTGGCCGAGGAAGACCGGAAGGTACGATAAGTAGTGTTGAACAATTTAGCCTGGTGTTGGCGGGCCGCGGGATATCTGGATTCGCAGTGGGTACTCGCGACATCAACAATGTGGTCTCGCGGTGTGCTACAACTTCAGACCTACTCGCGAAGGCCTTCGAGTCAGATTATGCTGCACTCTTGCATCTGCCCCATTCAGCGTACATCGATGTCAACCCAGGAGGACTGACCGGGCCGTAAGTGGGTCACATGTACAAGCATGTTGTTCCGAGATGCCGCCCGATGTTCGTTTGCCACGACCTGCATCGATTGCGAAGGTGACATCCAGCAGTATACCTGAAGACGTTGCATGACTAACGGCCAGACAAGCTTTATCCCGGTGGTCAGTCGTCGATCTGAGTGAGAGGAAGGCACGACTGACCGGACGTACAGTTGCCCGAGCTTCAGAGGATCAGTGTATCGGTGCAAGGAAATAAAGCATGGATAATATAGAATAGAAACGACATGAGGACAGGTAGTTGGCACAGGATAGATGAAGGGTCAACATATATCCTCATAATCATCGTCGACGCCTAGATATCTCTTGATCTCAGCGGGCTCTACACAGCTTTGCCGCGTGAAGTGTCCGAGCAATAGTACATAGTTATCTGTGGAGTACAACCAATATGCAACCGCGCCACCGCCATGGCGTCAGTGTTGCTTGCGGAGATGGCACATGAGTCTAACTGAAGTGGGCATGCTCACCGGTCCAACGTACGGCAGCCTCCTTAGCGAGGGTCACAGCCCGTTTTTTCTCTTCTACTTTGACGGGATCACAGGCGCCGTATTGCGTGAGTTCACGTTCCAGTCCTTCTAGTTCTTTCTGAGCGGCCGAGAAACGAGCGAGTGATGCGGTTCTCTCAGTCTGCAATGCTTTTAGAACCAGGAGCAGTATCCGCCGGCTCTCATCTTACGCTCTCGGGTCTTGCTGACTTTTCTTCTTGAATCGTTGCGCGAAGCTCTTCCAGTTGGGCGCGGTATGACGACTGGCTCTCTTTTACTACATTGAGTCGATTTTGCATCTTCGAAGATTGTAGTGTCAGTTCAGTATACTAGCCAGCGCTCGAGAGGTTGTCTGGGTCACCATAGCCCCTCGTTGCGAAGGGAAACTCCAGAAGACTGAGTGTATGCGCATATATGCGGGTATGGCAGAGCAGCCACGTTATCCCACGCGTAACACGTCAGTGCATGGTTGCGTCAATGTGGCGGCGAGACATTACGCACAGTTTGACGAGCCGATCTTGTCCGCCTGCACCAGCCCATCGTCGACGAGACTCTGGAGCACTTCCTTGACAGATTGCGAGACTTCAAGGCATCAGTGCATCTCGATATGTCACCAATTTTCGCATTATTGTGAGAGTTACCTATGCCCTTCATCTTGGGGCCTAGCTTCTCGAGTTCCTTGAGCTACGGATTCAAATCAATAGTTAGTGTATCTTTGGAAGACGGTTTAGCAAACCTGGAAGAAGTCTTTCTGGGTACCAGCGGCAGTCATAAAACACCATCATAGTACAATACAAGAAACTATTCACCGTCTCATGGAAGATTTCCAGGAGCTTCACGCGCTTCTCTTCGGCGGACAGACCTCGAGGCGCCTTTAATCCATTCATCAGTGAAACCTCATCGCGTTATTCAGACGACAAGTACCATGGTCAAAAGCCGTGATTGAAACTCGCGTTGAGAGAGAACGAAGAGCTTCGTGGAATAGTACGAAGAGCAGACCTGGGACAGGGAAACCACGTTGCACGGACAGCAACCCTGTCCAAGTCGGTACGGCCGCCACTACCGCGCGTCGCGGCGGTCACGTGATCCGGCGCTCGATGACTACCCGAAATGAATCGGCGAACCCAAGAGGGCCAAATGCGTTCTCAGAATCTTGAATAAATGGCCAGAAGTTTTTAACGTACAGAAAGGCCAAGACGACCGGAGCTAAGGATGCGGACATTAGGGTACCGTCCATATGACAGGGCGTATGGGAGACAATGGGGCATAATGGAATTAGTCCGTAGGGTTATCCGTATATCAGTGAGGGGACGTGATGAGCAGCGGAGCCTAGGGTAAACAGGAACAGTGCTGACTACTAGTCAGACCCATGGGACGACAGAGGGAGAACGAGCGTGAGCGGAATACGTTAACGAGCACTACACCAAACACCATCATGTACAACCGCCGAACGACGGACAGTTCTCCTTTTGCCACAAGACAAGTGCAACGAACGGCGAGAGAAGAGCGGAAGGTAGGAAGCGGCAGAGCTATCGCACCTCAAAACGGGCATCCGTTGAGGGATACCGATACGCGACGAACTCTGGGTCTTGGTCGACCAGTTCGGCGAGGTTCTTGCGCGACGCGACAGACATCTGTTGATTACCACTGTGCGCCGACGTAGATCCCGTATGCGCATGGCCGTTGCCGTTACTGTTCCCCATCACAGGATACTCGCGGTCAGAACCCGACGTCCTGTGCCCGGATAGGAAAGCATCCAATGCATTCTCTCCACTCTGGCTGCTGTGCGACGACTTTTTGCCCAAGAGCGCCGATAGCCCAAAGCGGCTCCTCGGTCGTTTGGCTCGTGCCATGCTGTCTCCGGAGCGTTGCGTCCCAGTGCCACGAGAGCTGTCGACGTCTCGCAATGACAAACGAGAGTCACCGAATTCGCCGTAGCGCTCCTCCGCAAGGAAGGGTGGTACAGGAGTCGACCCAAATACACCCTTGATAGGCAGGCTCTGCATGATTCCTTTCGTCGACAAACCGCTGAAAGACTGTCTGCGTTTGTCTGCGCTACGGAATGGTGCCTGGGGCGGCTGGAGCTTGTCGCTCGAGAAGGACATGGGCAGGTGACCATAGCTGAACATAGTCTGCGGACGCCCGTCGGTCATTGGACTGCCTTGCGGGAAGTCGACTGCGTCTGTTGGCAACGGAGGCAACGACTTGTCGCGCCTGATGGCCAGCGAGATGCGCGACTGTGTTGTCGCTGGAGTTTGTGGCCCCAGACTGGAGAGTGTCCGTGAAGAACTTTGTGTAGGCCGGCCACGGGCGTCCAGCTCAGGGGGTGGAGTGGTAGCATCCCCAGACGATGCCCGCTGATGCTGTTCTTCGAAGGTACCACTGTTCTTGCGACCATCGCTAACGTTGTCCTTTTCTGGCATAGGATGTCGAGAAGACGTCGGCGAAGGTATGATGCTAGAGGGTGCAGTGACAAGGGAGGCAGGGTATGGAGACGCAGGGTTAGGCGAAACGGAAGTAGGCAACGAAGGGGTAGAGACGTGCCGTCTGGACCCAGGACCGCGGTCCCTGTCCACCAGGTACGACAATGGCGGAGGAGGAGCCAACGGTGCAAAGTCTTCCGACTTTTCCATAGACCGCGATTGAGGGCGGCCCTTGTGACTGGAGCTGCCCTTGGAGCCCATCACTATTTTCCAGATCTTCTTGAACCCATTCTTCTTCTTCTTGGGCTCCATGCCACTCGCAGGCGTCACAGTGCGGGAGGTCCCTTCCTCAGGTACCCATTGCTCGGCGATGCGTAGAGTGGATGCGTTGCTACCGGGCTCTGCTGATGGATGTTCTTGGAAGTACTGCTCTTCTCTTTGCAAGGCAACGCTGAGGGTACGAGAATTAGTCCACGTGGTATCACGCGCCAGAAAATGATACGCACTGCATGTCCATCATGCTACCAGACGGCGCGAAGCTCTCTTGACTCCTCCAGCCAGAGGTGAGGTTCTTGAAGCCAAAGAAGCGCGACCGCCGAGGCGACGTGGAAGAGCCAATGCTCTGCATGTCCGAGAAGGATGCCTGTGAGTACGCACGCGGTAGCATATGCGGCCGATCGCCAGTCGTGAGCATACTGCTCGGCCTTGGCGAGAACGACTGCGAGTAGCGGGACTCGCTGCCCTTGACACCAGAGAAGAAACCACTGTCGTTGGTTTGCGGCCTCTGGGTACCCGGGACGGGCATCGAATAAATGGAAGCAACATCGATAGCGGAGCCGCGCGACGACTTGCGCGCACGACTCCGGTCGCGTCGAGCCTCCCTCCGCTGCCGGTCGCGCTCCTCCTTCTCCTCCTTGCGCACGTCGACATGCTCAACGATCATGCCATTCTCCAGCAAGGTGACTTCACGACCATGCGAGTCGGTCTTCCCAAGGGCGGAAGCAGTTGGCACCGACGACGAGCGAGGAGGTTTGATACGTACACCAGCGACATCATCGGTAAGTTGAGCAGTAGAGCCCAATTCGTATGCCGAGCGTCGGAGTTGTGAATACGTATCACGCATTCTCTCCTCAAGTTGCTTGGCCTCACGCATGGCACGGGCGTGTGCGAGCGCCTCGGCCTCCAATAAGGTCCGTTGCGACCTGACATATTGATCAAGCGTCTGCTGTCGAGAAGACGGCTCCTTGGGGTTCTGGTCAAAGGTGGTTAATATCGCACCCTAGTCGCTTGACGATGGCACTTACGATACTCAGCCAAACACGGAGGTTCTGTTCGGTTAGCGGCATTCCCCTCGCCCGTGGGCGAGACGAGTTCTCCGGTGGAGGAACACCCGCGGCCTCCTCCTCCATTTCCCTGCGGAGGAGCTCCTCGTACACCACGTCACTCTCGCGTTCCCAAGCACCGGGACTCGTGACATCGACGTCGGCCATGTCCTGGTCACGCATAGCACACTCGACACAGACCTCCTCCCGAGGGGCCTGAGCCGGAGTATAAGTGGCGTTCAAGTTCTTCATGACGGGGGGAGGTGTAATGTATGTCGGATACTGCGCCGATGCACGGGGTTTCGGTGAGATGTGGACCTGCATGGCAGACGAGTTGAATGAAGGACCGGCGGCAAGGGGAACGATGGGAGGGGTAGGCGAAGCGCTAGGGCCCGCGCCTACACCCACTGAAGGCAACGCGGGATGACGGGGCGAGGAAGGAGGGGCGGAACCGTACTGGTCTTGGGCCTGGGATTGTCGCACGCCCGACGAGCGCTGACCCATATCTGGGGCTTGGGCGGACTCTGCGGGTGGTCGGGAGGCTTCCGTGGAGCGGCCTCTTGATGGACGGCGTTGAGGAGTATTATCACGCACAGGGCGGTCTGACATGCGCGGTGGACTCCCAGACGGCACACAGTATGGCTGAGGCGTGCCCTCCGCGTTGGCAGGCTGTGCCTGTGGCTTGCTGGAAGACGACTCTTCGCGACGTTGGCTCCCAGCTCCGACCTCCTCCAAGAGCTTCTCTCCTCCCCAAGCTTCCGGATTTGCGTTCATCCGATAGTCATTCCAGCTGCCCTGCGCATCAGCGGCGGCGGGGACGTCCGCAGGTCGCTCGGGCTTGTTGATTGGCATAACAGACGAAAAAGGCCTGGGAGCGGGGTTCAACGTGGGATATCGCGTGTCTCCCAGCTGGTCGAACTCCGCAATGGAAAGACGACTTGTGTATCCATTCATGTGTGCGTGTGCAGGAGTGATCCCCGTTGAGACTTCGTTGAAGGCTGGACCAGTGTCGGGGGGAGGAAGTTGCAAGGCGGTGGCCATCCCTCAGCTGAAGAAGGACCTACGGAGGCTTGATTGGCGGTGAAACAGAGAAGACTAACTAGGAGAGAACGTAGCGAGGATGGCGGCGAGAGCAACAATGAGGCTTGCGAGACCCAGCGCCGAGACGGAAGACTGGCAGAAATGTGTCGGCAAGGGCTGTGGAAACAGGTGACCACCCTACCGACGCTGGGAGCAACGAACTAAGACTAGTAATAGGAAGCAAAGAAGAATGTGGGCGTTGTGCAGGCGTGAACAACCCGCTGGGCGGCCGTGAAGCTGGACGCTGGAAGTGAAGCGCAAACGGGCATGCGTGACCGCCGGATCCCCTTCCACGCGCTTAGCTACCGGCAGTCACCGCCCCGCACCAAGCCCCGCCCCGCATTCCCGACGAGCATTCGCAACCGAAGGTCATATTCCAGGGCGCATCACACTCACACCGACAATCAGCGCCAGCTGATATCATGGATGCTCATTATATACTACCGCTGCGACGAGCTCTACACCGTCCCTTAAGGCTTCCGCGTCAATTCCCAACCGAATGCCTCGGTATAAATTCTACTTCCGGTACCTAAATGAAATCATCAATATCGGTCACGCTGCATATCGTCATGGGAGAATCTTACCAAAGAACGCTTTTCCTGTTCCTACGCATCTTCCGCTGCAACTGCAGCATGCCATATAGAAGCGCCTCCGCGGTTGGAGGGCAACCAGGCACGTAGATATCAACCGGGACGATCCCTACACGTGAGTTAGAATCAACAGCCTCCGAATAAGTGAGGCGAAAATACGTACTATCGCACCCACGGACTACAGAGTAGGAATAGTGGTAGTAGCCCCCACCGTTAGCACATGAACCCATGGAAATTACCCAACCTGCGACGTAAGGTTAGTGCCCGGCTATCAGAGAAGTGTTGTCCACAATACATACGTGGTTCAGGCATCTGATCATACACCTTACGAAGCGCAGGGGCCATCTTGTTCGTCAGTGTACCCGCGACAATCATGATGTCGGACTGCCGGGGAGAAGCACGGAAAACAACACCCAGCCGGTCCTGGTCGTATCGCGCCGCGGCCATGTGCATCATCTCGACAGCACAGCAGGCAAGACCTTTATGACCGGCTATGAGCAACCTTACAGCAAGACAATATACACCGGTGAACTCACCGAAAGTCATTGGCCACATAGAGCCTTGTCGTGCCCAGTTCACAACCTTGTCCAGAGTCGACAGAACATATTCTGGACGTGGTGAAAATAACGGTAAAGACCATGCGACGCAAGCTTAAGGGATGAGGGCTCACCGGCCTTGTTCTGTGGAGTTTCTAGACTCAGCTGGTTGGACCCACGCATCGCGATGCTAGTGACAGGCTCTTCGGGGTTTGTTGAGTGGGTAGGCACCTCGGGTGGTGACGCAACAGGTGCTGATGAGTGTACATTGCGAGATGCGGAAGCTACATCATAGAAATGCTTAGAACGTAGCTCAGCCGTCCAAGGAAGAGCAGACGCACCATATACACCGACTGCTGGTCGGTAAGCGGCACGACGACCTGAGCTGGCGGCTACGACAACGTCTGCGTGAGCACTCGTTAATCACCTCCAGAAACACTGTAGGCTCACCGAATCCCCTGAGTGTAGCGAGCGACATGACGGAAGTACGAGAAAAAGGAGGTGAGTGAGGAGGACGACGGCGTCGCCGCACTGAACGATGAGCGGGCTTTCTGTGATGCACCCGTTCCTATTGGCCGGAGGGCCGGCTCTTCCCGGGTTGGCTGTTGGCACCGGTCCCCGCCCGGCGGTTCCACACGTCATTCAGAGCCACCTGCGCTACCGGGTTAGCGCTGATTGGTCGGTCTGCAAGTTATAACTTGACCCACTGAGCACTGCCCAAGCTGTATATCATGGCCGGAATTCTTTATACAACACTTAAGCGTGAACCTCTCCGCGATAGGCCATGGCTGAGCGTAACCTTTGAACACTCATCGAACTTTGGCGGCTTCAACTCAATTCCTCAAGGCTGCCTCATCTCGGACCTGTCACCCCCGTAACCAGGTTCTGCGCGGGCAAACATTCTTCTTCAGTTCTCTACGGCTCATCCTGCTACCTTTCCATGACGCAAGGCGGTCAGCTAACTGAGTTAAGACGTCTCTCGAAGGCCAACTAGCGAGTTACGTCTGTAGTGGCAGCGGTGATTGCTAATATTAACTACCCTCTAGAACGGCGGCGTCATACTTCGCTCTATTACTTCCTGGTACCTTCTTGTTCTAATATAGACCCGTTCTCTCCAGACGGACCCGACGTCATTGTCCTCATTAATCATTTCCGACTACAATACATATCAGCTCGGCTCGGAGTGACAGGCCTAATAGTAGGCGTTACCAGCGGTGATATTCTATCGACACTCGCTTTCAGTTTCACGGTTCACCTGGATTCTGTCAGGCCCCAGGGCGCCGCCTCAGGCTCGTAACGGACACAGCCAGTTAGTTGCGCCAGTACCATGCTAAGTAGTACCCTACGCGGTTGGCCATCAGCCTACGGTGCAATGCTTTTAACCAATCATATGGTTAGTAACATGTCTCTGGTGGGTTTCTTATCATGTTGAAAGCCAGCGACATTCTGTCCCTACCACCTACGGGATGCTCCCATGACGACATCGAACTACCTGACGGACATAAAGCGCAGACCGCGTCAGCCCTCCCCTCGTCTGGGCCAAGAGTGCATTAACGTCCACTGCCTCACCCGATCTCCTCAGCGGGAACATATGTTGACGCCTACTATCCACATTGAGAGTTCTCGGTTTACATGACGATGAGCTAGGATACAGTACTACACTATGCAGGAAAGGGACGGATCATGTATGCCAAAAATACAGGTCGGGAGGGTATGCGAGGTCGGTCGTGACAGTCATGATGGAGGCACATACAGTATGCGGAGTCCTTGTGATAATGAGCCACGATGCGGATGAAACGCATGTGAATACGGAACTGAATGGAGGGTAACCTTGAGGGGACTCAATGCAGATGCTGAACGAACCAGAAGAGGGGGGTGACGTGCACATGCCGCACGGCTTCACCGTAGAGCCTGTAGAGGCGAGGCCTATTGATCTTGCCCGCTCCGCTCGAGCGCGCCTGCCAACCATCGATGGCCGCGCACTTCCACAATATCCGCGCGACGATCAGGGTCACGCTCCAGGCACCTCTGCATGAGCGAGATCGCTGCACGACTGATGCGCGTGGATCCCAGCTCGCGGACCGTAATCCGGCCGTCTATCGCGTCCTGCTCCGTGGGGAACGGCGAATGTCCGGTGAGGAGGTACGAGAGCAAGACGCCGAGGGTCCATATCTCAGCGGGTGGTGCGCGATAAGGCATCTTCCGCAGGATCTCCGAGGATGCGTACGCGGTCGTACCGTAGAACTGGTGGTAATATGGCCGGGGTACGGACGGATCGTCGACCCATACGGCGCTCCCGAAATCAATGAGCTTGACCTGTTGAAAAATATCGATCAGACGGCAAACTTCGTTTGGGGGGACAGACAAGAAGCACACCTTGAGATCGCTGTCGACGAGCAGGTTCTCGTCTTTGATGTCACAATGCGTGATGCCTTTGCTGTCCAGGTAATGGACTGCCTCGACGACCTGCGCGAAGATGTGTCGCGCCTGGTTCTCAGACAGCCGCTTGTACTTGCTCTGCTCGATATACTCAAAGAGGTCGTACGACGGTCGTCTCGCGAAGTTGGGGCGAACCTGAGGGGGGAGGGGAAGCGGTGGACGCAGGAGGCCAGGAGCCTCCGCGCGCTCCTGATGTTTCTCCTGCCCGTCTTGGACCGCTGACGCCGAAGCATGCTGGATGTGCGGCAGGGCAAAGAGCGCGGAACCTTGCTCTGGTGATGTTTGACTCTGCAAAGACACAGAGATGGATGGAAGGGCGTCCAGGGTCCCACACGGCATAAACGGCGTGGGCGGGGCGGAGTCCAACATCGACTCGGTCGACAAAGAGGGGGTCAGCAGCGGGGGCGAAGAGACCGACGGCGTAGCGAGTGATCCTGGAGCGCTGGGCTGCTTCGCCTTCTTCTCCTTCTTCGATACCCAGGGTGTCCCATGCAGTTCCTGTACCTACACCGCGCGCATGAGACACAGAACGTAATGACGAGCATTGGCGTTGGCGTACCATGTAATAATACGCCTCATCCTCGTACAGTTCAAAGCACTTGACGATGTTCGGATGTTCCAGGCCACCGAGTAGCATGACCTCCGCTGGCACTCGTCCGCTGTATCCGTCGTCCACCCACGCATGTTCCGGCACCTTGCTCTTGATGATAAACTTGACCGCCACCTCGTGCCCCTCTGTGCGATGACGCGCCGTCATCACAAATCCGTACCCGCCGGCACCAAGCTCGTCACCAAGCAGGTACGTGCGCACGAAGAACAAGTTCAGTCGGTGGTCGGCCGGGAACCGTGGTGAATACAAGCGGGCCCTGATGAACAGCATGTCGTCGGACGCGTAGGCACGGGAGAAGTTGGGTCGGTGTAGCGCGGAGGGCGAAAGCGTCTGAGGTAGGTCGAAAGACTCCGTGCTGCAAGCCGTGGACCCGGAGAGATTGTGGACTGTTACGGAGGGGAGGGGAGAAAGGTACCCATCAGAAGGTGACGCTGCGGGATCGCTGAGGTTGGAGAAGTCGTCGAGCGGACTGAGGTCAAATGCACAATTATCCTGCAAGAAGGGAGACACGTCATGCTCGAGGGCGTGGCTGCCGTAGTTGTCGTAGCTGTTCTCCGCGAAGGTCATCTCGAGGGACGCGTTAGCGAGGTCCAGCGCCGGGGAGGGAGCAGACGTGGACGAGTGGAAGAAATGGTGAGGTACATCTGGCGGAGGGACCGATAATGTAGTAGGGGATGAGGAGGGAACGGGCGACAGGGGAGAGAACGTGTATGGATCGAGTATGTGGGGTATCGCACCGTGAGCGGAGGTGTCCGCCTGCCCGGCCGGGACGAAGCCAGAGTAGAGTTCGCCCGTGAGGCTCGCTTCTCCCGTCGAGCAGTCCTCGTGAGAGTGGTGCTGCTGTTGGTCGAACTCTGGGAGCTGCATTTGGAGCGTGTAGGCCTCGGCTGCCGGCGCATCTTCGGCGTCGGAGGGCGGGGAGAGGTGCCCCAAACAGGACGTCTCGGTCTGGTCGCGCGTGTGTTCAGGTGAGAGTGACATCTTTGTCTCCCGCGAGTGCTTCACGGCGTAGCAGACGGAGGAGAGGGGAGGGGGTCGCACGGCGCGGGAGAGGTGAGACGAGGTGGTGGGGGTGGTTGGAATGCAGGGGGCGGGCCGAATTTATTGGGCACACACGGCCGCGGTCTGCAGTCGAGAGCTGTCATGGAGTCGATCGCTGTAGACTCGGTGCACGACGTGCTAGCGAGGCGCCCGGCCCTCTTCGAAGCCGTGTCGTGACACGCTCGCCGCCCCGCCGTCGCGCTGGCCTACGCGAGGCTGCAGCGTTGAGCGCGAATACGTGCGGTTGTGTCCTTGGAATGCATTAGGAGGCTGGCATCGGACGTGCGTCAGATACACACCGCATACAAGGAGGTGGTCCATGCTGCACTTGCACGCCGTCGCCCACGGCAGCTGCCCGTCTTGCTGGCACTAGTAGCGGACAACGGCGATGTACTGTGGTAACGATACGCAGCGATAGTGATCAGTGTATATCATGATGCGGCGGTCCGAAACCGCGCCTTACCACCACATCTGCGTTGTCCGCCGTTGTCCGCCAGCCGGACGTGCTTTCCTGGGACATGGTGGCGACGACGTTGCAAAGCTGCCACGACTGCCCGATCCCGATCAAAGTGTCACAAATGATGCGCCATCTGTCACATGATTTGGGCGGGGAGCGCGCGTGTGGCCCCACTTTGGCATGGCGCTTGCCATTAATGGTAGACGCAACATGTGCCGGTGAGACTCGGTCTCGCCGTCTCACTCTCAAGTCGAACATCTCCGGCATACTGCAATTGCTTCTAGCACAGGAGGAATGGTATGATACAGCTGAAACGAGGGCGACTTCTACGCTAACACATTAGCGGTGACAAGGAGTGACGGTACGGGACTCTAGAGTCCGTAAGTATAGAGCGTGACAGGTAGCAAGCGATGGCTCGAACGTCCAATCAAGGGGTCTACATACAAGCAACTAGCTCGAGGTGCCTCTGCAATTTGGCCGAATTGAGGTATGCAGTCATCATATACTCCTCGCGAACGAGCGCAGATGAGGTCTGTCGAGTGCCGGCAAAGTCAGCGAAACGTGCCTACACCAGTTTCTCCACGGGGTGCACATACGAGGGTGCCAAGGCATCCGGCTTGAAATACGTCGTCGCAGGCACGCTCGACCAGCTGAGACGCATCGACCAGATCCGAGAGAGCGACAAGAAGCCGCTGACAACTCTTCATTGAAGGGACGATTGGCTGTTCTTTGAGGCGGTGCTTCTCCGCATACGCTGCGACTAGTGATACGCACGTCAGTCGAGTTCCAGGTCAATCGCCGATGTCTCAGTCTGCTCACCACGCTCGGAGCTGCCGAGTCGGACGTGGTCACGCGAGTGAGTGCAAGATCGCCTGAGGACCTTGAGCAGAGCCTTGACAGGTCTGCTGAATGACGCGCGTAGCTTTTTGAGCCACCCAGACAGCCCACCAGACTTGGGCTTGCTGAACCGATTAGCGACGTCCATGACCCTTGCGGGGAATGCCTCGATCTCGTCTTGTAAATCATAGATGAGGTACTCGACGCGTTTCGCGTCCTCCTGCATTAGCTGCACAACCTTCATCCGAGGTGAGCTGGACACCCACGGGGATCGATGATAACCTGGCTTACCCGCAGTGTATCGGTCAAAGCGGCGTTGGCCTGGACGACGTCGGCGCCGCCGAATGCCTCCGGCTGGAATATATGCACGGTGCCTAATGACCATGTCAGAGCACCCGAGAAGGCACGAGCCGCAGAGAACTCACGGCTCAGATACCCGCTGCAGTCGCCTACATACTGCTGGTACTCTGATTCGAGCTGCACATAATGCTAAAACGACAAGTGTTCCGTTAACATCTGGGGAGACTCGGGCGTAGGAGGCCGTGCACCAACCTGCTGCAGCTCCTGCCACTCGGAGAGCAGCGGGTGGGTCACGCCGATGCACTCTGCAGCCGCTAGTTCCTTTTCCACGACGCGAAAAAGCCGTTTGATTTCTCGCTGGCGAGTCGGGACCGCCTCGGTCACTTGCGCGCTCGCGGCCTTCGGCGTGCCGTAGACGGCGCGCGCAGCGAGCTGGGCCTGCTCCTCGAGGGCCGCATGCCACTCGCGGGCGAATTTTGACGGACGCTCCTGCGACGGGCCCGCTGATTGAGGGGCCGCAGAGGCGGCATATGCCTGGGCAGCCTTCGCCTCGAGGGACGCGTGCCACTCTTGGAAGAATTTTGAGTGAGACATCGGTGCGAGCAGCGGGGGGTAACTCGAAGATGGCCGGAGGGCAGAAGCAGGGAGGAGATGCTTACTGGACGGCGAAAGAAGGCCCGGGGCTTTATACGGAGGCGGAGGCAGCAGGAAGGCGGGAAGGACACACCCAGCGCGTATCGTGTGGCAGACAGGGCAGGCCGGCGTCCACGGTCGCGCGCGCACGCTGGCTTCCCATCGCACGGCGCCTCCGGAATATATCACCATCGCCGTCAAAGTGAACTGGGCATTCCCCCGACGCAACGCCGACCTGGAAGGGAAGCCAGCGGAATTGGCAGCTCAATGTGTGCAGTTAAGGGTCAGGACCCTTGGTCGCCGAACGACCGCTGGTAGCGCGAGAGCGCCTGGATGGCCGACCTGCCGCCTTGCGAGATACAACACGATGCTCGAGCCGCACTGGGGACCGTGGATCCTCAAGCGCTACCGCGTCCCAAAGAGGGCTAATCGCGCGAGATAGCGAGTCCATGATACGTAGACGTTGATGCAGCTACGCTTCATTGCGCTGTGCTGAGTTGCCGTACGTCCATGTCAATACGCAGATGCGAATATAACCGGACCCAGCAAGCCCGATTTCGCGGAGCATCGAATCGGTGTATCCCTCGACGCCACAATGAGGCTCAAGAGCAACCGCCCGCCCATGTCGTAAGCAGAGCCGATACATTCCATCCCAGCCAGTCGAGCGCATAAGTATGCAACACGGAGAGCAATAATAGAAGCAGTTCCAATAGATGAGTCAAGCAATCTCGATAGTGCCCAAGAGAGGAGCGACATAGCATGGTGCAGTCTACTTCGACGGTTCCGCGAGGGCCCACATGTAATACACCCCTGCGACGACCAGATCGATGATTACCGGTCAGCCCAAAATGCACAACCTAGGCACTCACCGAGACTGCGATATGGGCGCCAGCTGTCCGTAAGCTCCTCCATTTCTTTGGGTGTCAGCAGCACGCCCCTACGCGGATCCCACAACATTTAATCAGCCGGTTCCAGACATGACGATCAACCGCTGACGCACTTCGTCTTCTTGCCCTGCAACCGACTCTTTAGCACACCGGCTGTCAGGCCCTCAGGCAGGGGCGGCGGCGCAAAACCATCTGCATTCGCGATCATGTTCAGCGTCTTATTGATGGATGGCGTGAACGGCGTGGGGAGAAGCATGCCGCTGTCCTCGTCGTCGGGCAGAGCTTGACTCTTGCCATTCGCGGCGGGTGTTTCCGCGAGCGCGGAGGGCGCGGGCGGGTCGGAAGACAGGTCAGGCGTCAGCGCACGGGTCTGGCTCTGGCTGCCTGCAGCATCTTCTTCGATTACAGGCAAGATGTCGTCACTATCCTTGCTCTTCTTGGCCTTCTCCTCTTCCTCTGGGTTCTTCGGTAGCTTCGCCGGAGAAATTGTCAACGGGTATGCCGTCGGCGCATGCAACGACAGGAACCAGCGCAGGACACCGCGTTGTACACCGAGATCCCCTGAGGACGGCGTAACTGGTTCAAAGTTTGGAACATCCCGCCGAGTCGACACAACTCACCGATAGGTAGGATGTCGGGGCGCCGCAAGGAGAATATCGCGAACATATCCACTGCATCTCGACAGTCAATGCCCGTGCCTTACTGCAACGCAGAGGATGATCATCCACTTACCCGTCCACTGGATCATCAGATGGAGGCGTCAGTTCTGCCAGGCGTTTGACCTGTCCTTGCCAACGACGTACCCTGCCAATACCCCGCACGGCTGTGAGTATTTCATACAGATCTTCATCATTTGCCGCTAGCAACTTCTCCGTCGACAAACGGCCATCCGCAAATCTGGACGCTAGATCGAGTACTGCAAAGGCTGGCGTTGAGCATCTGTCCTGTTGCATCGAATGTCGGTGTCTAACCGTATTCGGCTTTCCTGCCGCTCAGACCTGCGCTCCTGAGCGTGGCGATGTCCATGCCGGCGACTTGCCTGGCACTGGGGAAGAATGACGTGGCACTGTAGACAGACCCGGTCAGTACGGTCTTTCGGCAGGCGATCGGGAATGAACCTAGAGTGATCTACGGGTTTCTCTGGGAGCGACGGGTCAAACAGCCTGACGAATTTGTGGGTAATCGACCTGGCAGCTAGCCAGGAAATCTGCTGCCCCCTGCCAAAGCATCGGGATCAGGTGCTGAAGACGTTGGCTAGATTGCATGGCCGGAGCTTACATGATTGAGTTTACCAGTGTCCTAGGACGCGGATGATTAGCTATATGCCAGAGCCTGCGGAGCAGTACGGGTCTGCGTACGTACTGGAAGGGATCCAGCCTCTCGAGATGCTCGAACGGCTTACACTTCAGTCGCCTGAAGACGTCCTCAAAGCGTGGGTCGACACGAGTCAAGTGTTGCTTAGCCTCCTCAAACGAGAAAGTGAGCACCGCAGGCACCAGCGCAGGTGCATTCTCAGTAGACTGGCTCAGAGGAAGAGGAATTGGCTTGGTGACGGCATCGTTGGACAATGGCTGTGACTCTGAGGATTTGCCCTCGCTTGCTTCCTTAGACTTTGTCTTCTTTCTGGATGTCTTCTCTGCGCCAGGCGTGGTCTTTCTTTTGGTACTCTTCACTGTGGTCTCTGTTGTTGGGGCTGCTGAATCTAATACGTTGGCCGTTGCGGCTTTCTTCGCAGCAGCTCTTGCAGAGGCTCCACTCGCAGAGCGCGTTACAGGCATAATGAACGGATATTGACGAGGGAGCAGTCGATTTCTGAGTAAAGGTAAAAATGAACTAAACATACGCAGGTTCGCAACGGCGCGCGAACCGTTTGATTCTTGAACGACCGGTCGAACTCCGCTGTGGGCGTTCGACGCGACCGACGGCTGAGTCACCGCTCGGGTTGCCCGCCACATGCTGATTGGCCCCGCCGCGCTCAAGCGCTGGAAACGCGACGCGTCCGCACACGTGCCAGGGGACGCGCCGGTGGCGTCAGCGACACTATATCGGAGCATCATGTCTCGACTCCTAGTCCGCAGGTACAGTCCCTTATAAGTGCCACTGCGCCTCTCAGCGATACCTATACCTCCTCAGACAGACTTCCACCTCGCGCTCAACCGCCATCTCTTTTGTATCCTTTTATACATCCCGCAGGAGACTTACAGACATGTCCGACGGCGCTGGAAGTACGTACGGATCCATTCAGATCGGTCGGGGATGTGTGCTGATCGCAGGTGGCACGGTCGCCGTTGCAGAGTACATCGTGGTCTTCAAGGAACACGCCACCCAGGAGCAGGTCGATCGGTACGCTCAGGATGTTAGCGCCAACGGTATGTCTCAATGGATCTCACGTCGGAATGGTGTTGCTGATTGTTGTGCATCACGCAGGCGGTCATATAGAGCAGCGCTTCGGTAGTTTGTTGAATGTATGCACACCCCGCGGTATACATGTTCCCTCGCGCTAACCGTGCGATGTATCGCAGGGCTTCTCCGCCACCATTCCCGAGTCGTATTTGACTCAGCTGCAAGGTGAAAACCTCATCGACTACATCGGTCGGTATCCGACATACAGCTGGTCACGCTACCGTTTCTAACATTCTCTTGTATCCATACAGAACCTGACCAGATTGTTACCACTCAGTGATCGGCGGGCGCAGTGCGACGGCGATGAAGCGATCTCGAGTGTTTTGTGTACACAAGCTAATCTGTAATAATACGACGTCTTGATCGATTGACCTTACTCTTGATCGACCTTGCGCGGAAGATCAAGCCGAATGCAATGTCAATGCAACTGAATGTATCACCAACGTACTGAACAAGATATGGGTATCACCAACTAGGGAGTGGAAGACTGTATACGGACGTCATGAGAAGTCGTTACGAAGGAAATACCAGACACATGCGAGATGGAGGCAGAACGAATGCGATGAACGTACGATCTAACGTAAAAACGAAGGCTGACCTAGGACCGAGAATAGAGACCGGGAATGATGGGTATCCGAATGGCATGAACGAGGGAGGATCCAGAGAGTCCAAGACTGTCCCGACGGCGACAGCATATACTCATATAATAATTAACACGGTAGTCGGAGCGAGCCGCCATCACGCTGCCGCCGCAACCGGAGCGGGAGCATTGACAGACGGAACAGAAGGCTGCACTGCCTCTTGGGGGCTACTCTTCAACGTCTGCGATGTTGGTGGCGTCGGCGGGGTGACCTTCACCTCAGGAAGGCTCTGAGTGCCCTCGGGGTTCGCTGTCGATGTCGGACCGTTCGGTGTGGCGATGACGGGCACAGATGTGGGTCCCGAGTCCACCGCTGAGGCGGATGCGCCAGTCGCGGGAGTTCTGGCAGTGGTTGCATCACCTGGGGATTTAGAGGTCGTTGGTTCCGAGGTTTTAGGAGGGGGCTGCGGGAAGTCCCAAGGACGAGGTACGAGAGCGACTGGCATGATCCTACGAAGCGTCCGTGTTAACAGGCTTACGCATGTAGAGAACATCGGTGTACCATGTCGCGGCGCAGACTACGCCCTTGCCTTCGTCCTCCTGCTTGATCATGTTGTACTCGGTATCGATGAACTGTGAAATGTACCGCACGAAGGGTATGATCTCGCGCACACCGCCATCCGCCACCGAGAGGGCAGTTAGGAAATTCACAACAGCGTGTGCTACCGACGGAACATTCTAAAACCAGTCGTAACTTCAGTACGGCGACGACAGGTGGTGAACTGGACAGCCTACATCGAGATAATGTAAGGACGGCGCAGGCATGACGACCTCGAAGCCCCACCAATCTAGAGGAATAATGAGTTTAGTCAACAGAGGCAAGGCTGTATGCGCCACACACAGGTAATAACCGACATCCTATCCGTCGGCGGGTAGATCCCTAGCTGTGGTCTCAGCATGTCCCGGCAGCTTTTCAAAGCGAAGCGCGCATACCGGCATGGTCAGGCAACACTGCCTTCCCAGTTGCATATCCCAGCGCCATCAGCTGAGGCGTAATCTCCTCGACGCCTTGGATGACAGTCTGCGCCGATGGCAGCGCGCCGCTAAGGATGCCCGGTCCGTCTGCTGGTCCACCAAGGCCCAAGTCCGGAGTAGTGATCAGGCTGACGAGGTTGACCTCCGAGAAGACCGTCTTGAGAGTGGTGATAGACGCATTCGCTACACTGCAGAACTCCGTTTCCGTACTCTGGGTATGGAGGCGCATCGACACCGTTGTCGTCTTGCCAGCACCGGTATGTTGCGCACCCTCGGGAGCTGTCGCCTTGTCCGCCGCGAGCCGGGAGAAGTGGCGTGCGTGTGCCTCCGCGTCCGTGCACGGGAGGCAGACGGCATGGATGGGTCCCTTGGGGAGAGCGGTCAGCGTTTCCCCGTTCGGACCCTTGCCCACGACCACCGGCTCGTCTGACGAGGACAGCTGCCGGAGCTGCGCAATTACCTTGCCCGCGGTCTTGGGTCGCGCCAGTTGGGACTTGACCTTCGCAACATCGGCACTGTAACGCGCTTTCGACTTGAGCTTGGTGGGGCCCTTAGATGACGGCCCAACGATAAGCTCGCGCACGAGTAGCGCGGACTCTTGCGCTTGCTTCTCCGACCGCGTGCGTACCAGTGGATGGGCAGCAGGACTTGTAGGTTTGTCTGCCTTCTTCTCCTTTACCTGGGTCGCAGGCGCGACAACACCATTCGAGTTGGCTGTCTTAGCGAAGGGCCGCCATGAGAGTCGTTTCGCTGCACGCGGGGGAGACTTCGCGGCTGCTGGCGGTTGATGACCAGCGCTGCCTGCAGTAGATCCGGGAGCAGATGAAGACGCGCCGTCGGAAGGAGGGGCAAGGGCGGCTGCATTGTCTGCAGGAGGCGCGGGGCTGGTGGCGGCGTCTGGTGGCTGCGCACTGTCAGGCTGTGGTGCGGTATGAGTGCCTGTCATCTCTTGTTTCTCGGTTGGAGGCATCACTGCAGCCTCCTTGCTTCCTGCAGAAGAGCGCGAGCGCAACAGAGAGAACATGACTTGGGTATCGGCGCTGAAGGGCGCGAGATGGGAGAGACGGAGTGGCGGTTGCTGACCTGTTCTGGGGCTTCTTGGAGCTTAAAGTGTCGACGGGACGCGGTCACATGATGCAGCCATGCTCCCTCCGCTGATCTGCCACGCCCTTTGCCAACGATATGTGCTCACAGACGACTGCATGTGAGGCATGTGAGGACTTTAGCTCAGCCTCCTGGTATTGTCTCATGCTGACTGCTGCGTGAAGTCTTGACGATTTTGCAGCACTGGAACAGCGGGCGGCGCTAGATCGGTCACCAGCCGTCTGCTTACTACTACTAACTGATCCTCTGCCTCACGACCGACCTGCCAAACTCGCGTTGTTCGGTTGCACTCCTACAACACTTTCTCGGGATACTTCTTTTGCCGAAGATCAGAGAGCACCAAACGCGTTATTCGGCGAGAAAGAAAGATGGAGGTCCATGCGGCCCTCAGCGAGCGCTCAGCCCGGCGGTAAAGCAACGTTGCTGCATAATCCAGATCTCAATACCGTCTCCAACATATACTATCATGTTGCCAAATTCTTGCGCTCTGTCTCGATTACCGCCATATGCGCGCAGCTGCGGGGATGGACGTCGTTCCAGATCATGCGGGGGTCCTAACTTGAAGTAGTATGGGGCGTCACGAAGAGAGAGCTGCACGAATTTGGGAATAGCCCGGATAATCACAACTGCCCGCGTCCGCGGTGATTCTCTAATTGTGCAAAAGCATCATCATCCTCGGTATTCACAACCACGTCGAAGAGATGTCCTCAGAAGGTCGAGGCCTCGCCTCGCAATAGACCCGTCTCGCTTACTCGGGCACGACGATGCTCCAAGGGTGCTCGATAGTCCCAGTCTGGATAGCCACGAGCCTCTGCCAGAGAGGCTTCGACACGGGACCCATACCATCTGGACCAGTCGGAATATGTACGTCCTCGTTCAAGTAGCGAATTCGGTTGACTGGGCTGATCACCGCCGCAGTACCTAGCGATGCGGACGATTGTAGTGAGATACGAGGTCACCTTATAGCGGATAAATACTGACCGGTGCCGAAGAACTCCACGAGTGTGCCCGTCTTAGCTGCTTCCTGGACCTCCTTCATGGAGATCCCACGCTCGGACACGCAGAACTTATCAGGGAGACCTTCGATCTTGGTCTTGCCTGAGGCATGCTCTCTCGCGAGGCATAGCACAGAATCGCGTGTGATTCCCGGGAGTATCATACCATCTAACGGTGCAGTCGCGAGCTCTACGGCTAGTCGCCGCGAAGTCAGTGGTCGACCAGAAAGGGGACAACAGGAAAGACCTACTTCCGTCCGGATGTTTGAAGACCGTCATCGCGTTCATGGTGCCTACCTTGCTCGTGACGACTGGTCAGCCGTTCGTTCGCGCACAAGTAAAGCTATTTCATTGCAAACAAACCTCCGTGATGAGATGTTCCGGACCCTGTAGCCACAGGTTCTGTACGCAACCCTGTCTGGCAGCCTCCTTCGCAGCGATGACGCCGGTCACATAGTTCGCGCCGAGTTTGTATGACCCAATCCCTACGCCGCAAGCACTATCAGTTTCCCACATATGATCAAATCAGCGTGTGCTCACCTCCAGGTGCAGCACGGATGAATTCCGTGGTCCCGTACAGCGCGATGGGCTTAAAGCCCTCAGGGTAGTACGGTCCCACAGGGCAGCAAATAACGGTCAACATGGCATCAGTCGGTGGTGCAACGACTAATGTGCCCTCCGTTCCGACTGGCTTAACGATGTCAGAACCAGATCGATTGCTCACCGGAGTGTAGTGACGTACAGAGAAGTGGCCGGACGTACAAGCTGTACCCGGGCATATCAGGGACCCAATCTTTTTCTAAGCGGACCAACTGTTTGACAAGTTGAATCATCGCATCGCTATCGAATTCCTGCGTGTCCCGCGGTCAGTTCAGTACTGTCTTGATAGTCCCGCCGGAGGCTACGGCGTACGGGTAATGTAGCCCGCCATGCACTCGTTTGCATCCGCTTCATGTTCATGTCCGGCCGAAAGAGCGCGACTTTGCCTGACGGTGTCCGGTACGCCTTGAAGCCTTCAAAACACGACTGGGCGAAGTTCAGGACGCTCGCGTGAGGCTCAAGTGATACTTTGCCATCTGAGTAGAGGTTATTATTTCTGCTCCGCAAGCAACAGTGCACTGTAAGCTCACACGGATGAATACGAGGCGTCCCCCACCCGCTAAGTACGTTCCATTCTATACTCATCATGTGGTCAGTCTGTGCGCGGAACCGTGAGCTCTTGGCGGCCCCTTGAGACATTCCAGGATGGTACTCACTACATTCTTGCCGAATACGCGCAGCTCAGAGGGGTCTGGCTTCGGCTTGAGCTGGGCAGCCCGCTGAATCTCGAGTCTGGAAGGCTAATGACGATGGGTCAGCCGCAGGTATATGAGTGCTTCCGTGAAGCTGTGACAGAACACAGACCATACCTCGAGCCCGAGCGCCATCGAACTATACGCGGCACGCACCGTCCGTGCCCATACTGCACGCCGTGAATGGGAGCTCCATGAACTAGAGAACGACTCAGACCTGATCAAACGCAACATGATGAATGAACCAGTCAACGACGCGGACGGGATTGTCTGTGTACTGTCAGTATAGTAGGCTTTATACGTACGAGAAGTGCACCAGATGAGTCAGGCACTACCGTGCGCTCTAAATTGATCCTGTAAAGCGGTCGCTCGATGGGAATGAGCGCGGCCCGCTGAGAAGCGCACCACCCCGCATCGGCTGCCCGTCGCCGGCGGCCAAGCGCTCTTTTTTGGGTCTATAATGAATGTCTTGAGCCTATATAACGTTCACTTTCAGACGCCCGTATTCAAGGGTTTGTGCGCTTTACGCTCAACTGAGGTCTTAGGCTCGGAACTTCTACGACAAACAGAGTGGCAACTGCCACTGATAAGTGTGGTCGCATTGTGCGATGTATACATATCACAGCATACAGCTGAAGTTGAAAACGACTATTTATTACAACCTATACGGCTATACCTCCTCCTCGCAATCCTAAGTAAATCTCGCCACGATGTCACAGATCGACCGAAGACGTGATAGGAACCTTGAAGAACACACGACCTTTGTCATCCACCGGGGGCAGCTTGCCTGCCCGTATGTTCACCTGCAACGACGGGTGCAATAGTCTCGGCGCACCCAGTACGGCGTCGCGCTGCTTGCGCCATTCGATGAAAGCAGACTTGTCCGCGCCGAGCTTCAGGTGCTTGTTTGCGGTTCGCTGGTCCTCGACTGTCGACCAGCAAGTTTGATCGCGGTTTTGCGGGTAGTCATGTCCAACGAAGAGGCGATAGTCCGAAGGGAGCGAAAGGAGACGTTGCATAGACTGTACGTACGATCTCCAATAAGCGAGGAGGATCAACACAGCAGGAACTCGAGAGACACTCACCGCATAGAGATCTTCAGCGTTTCCGCCTGGGAAGTCAGCTCGAGCAGATCCAACATCGGGCTATTGCAGCATTCATGAGGGAAGTATCGAGATTGCGACATACAAAACATACATTGAAGATGGAATCGCCGGTGAAAACAGCCTTGCCGATCATATAACCAACATGATCCGGAGTATGCCCCGGCAAGTGCATGACACGGCACGATAGCTGGCCCAGTTGAAACTCCTGGTCGTCATCGAAGTAGCAGTCGAACGTCTGTTCGAACGCGGCTGGATCGTCCAGACCGTAGATCGACGCGAAGGTCTTCTGCACCAGCGAGATCCTCCGTCCAATGCACACAGGGATGTTACCACCAAGCTGCTGCTTGATGTATTGGGCCGCAGTGAGGTGGTCTGCGTGCGCGTGCGTCTCACTAGGACGACATGTGAGTAAAGCTCTGACCATGGGTCGGATAGGGAGGGAACATACAGAATTCGGCGAACCTTCAGGCCCTCCACCTCGATGAAAGCAAGCAACCCGTCTGCAGTGCTTGTGGAAATTGCGCCTGTACTGGCGTCGTAATCGAGCACCGGGTCCACCACGACCGCCTCAGACGTGTGTGGATCTACCACAATGTACTGCCAAGTCGATGTTGCCTTCTCGAAGAAAGTAAAGACAGTGGGAGTGACGGCATCTGGGCTAATATGTCGCTTCCAAGGCTCCGCAGGTGGGATTTTCGGTACAGGAGAGGAATCTCGCGTCACGGTTATGGTGGCGGCGAATAGAGGGCGTGACGTCGAACACGGCCGACGAGCAACTGCTAGGTATCGAGTACTTGGGGTGACCCCATGCGACGCGAGTGGTTTGCTCCGGTGGGCTCGGACAACCGCAGAGCACCCGGAAACAGTGGCACGTGTTGCGGCGGTAGACTTTTGGCACAGGGAGAGCATGGGCGACGTGGAGGACGATCACCCACTTGATGCCGGCGAGCTCGAGGCTGCCCTGGGGCTTATATGGACGGGCGATAGTCGGCATTCGGATTGGCCTCACACACCTGAAGTGTGAATTCCGAATGTATAAACTCACCCACGCATCATCCTGTCCAGCTGTTTGCGAAAACGCCCGAATTCGGAATACGTGCGTCGAGAAAAAGATACTCAGAAGCCAGCAGAATATCGGTTTGCGTGCCCAGGTACGAAACACCTACGCTATAGCAGATGCGCGTCCCAGTTCAAGTTCATCTCTCAAGGCAAAGATGCCCGGGACCACCATATCTCGTACTGGCTCGAGCGCCGGTCCCCAACCTGGATCACGGAGTGCCACTGCCAGCGTCACAATCTCAATGGTGCGCGGTTGCTGCTCGGAGTAATGATTGATGTTCAGGTCCGTACGTTTTCATTTCTTATTATTCCTTTGCTTGAGAGCGTACATAGAGGAGGTCATACTGATTACATAAGCCTTAGGCTGGCGGAACTGCTAGGCCTAACCGCGGTGCGTTTCTGTCTACAAACTACAAACTTGTGCTGTCAATTATTGCGCACCGAAACCGACTGTGGCATTCACCTATTCTCATTGCGAGCGCGGCGAGCATATCTCAGCCAGGGAGTGAGCCTAGGCAAGAAACGTATACAAACATTGCATTCGCAACAAGATTTTGTCGAAGTGCCCTAATCACACTCGTGTCCATGCAGAAATGCATTTAAATTCACATAGAAACTGTGACATTATTCTACGAGTGTGGCTTCAATAAAATATCAACTTTGCTGGACGAGTACTTCACAGAGTAGTGCGTATGAGGGGGAGCGGTGAAGGACTATTTGGCGGACAAGGGGCTCAGATTTGGTCTGTGACTCCTAGTGGCTGCTCAGAACCTCAGGATCAATACAGGAATGTCGGACAGTCACATCACTGAAGCCATACGCAATCTCATGCGTTGGTCCAAAGGTAAGTAGCCATGTGTGTGTCGCTACTACTTATGTATCATTGAGTGTTGCCGACTCGGATCCATGCAAATGGCTGGAGCATATTGTAGGCTTCCCCACGAGACGTGTCAAACCCCACCTGTCGAAGTCAGCCTCCAGATCGTCTGGGGCAGCAGATCTAAGACTTCCTAGAGCGAGGCTGCATCGGTCCAGTATGCGAACCTACAGGGTCAGTTGTCAGCGCAGCCGGAGTCGATGATAAGTTAACACAAGCTTACATCGCCAATCCACCAACTAAAGTACGCGCGAATAAATGTGATGTGTGTTACTCTCGACGTCAGATTCAGAGGCCCACAGGATATCCTGTTCCGAGGGTGCAACACATAAGCAGCAAGCCTGTCACAGTGAGTGCCGTGAAATAGATGACAGATGGAAGACAGAATTTGGAGCACGAAACGAATTTACGTCACTGCTGAAGCACTGGAACTTAAGTTTGATTCTATACACCCTGGGGAAGGTTGCTAGTGGCGTGAACAGGCTCAAGATAACTTAGCTGAAACACTGAGTGCCGCGACGGCGGCTGGCTAATTGCTTACATGATTGTCTTGCAGTCACCAACACACCGTTAAAGTGACAGTTCCTGTCAAGGAAGAATCCAGTCAGCTATTGACAATCTTGACTCTAACTACAGCTGTACGAATGCAGAATGTCGCTCTAGATCGCGGAGAATACGATCTTGAGGTACGGTTTCAGTCCATCGAGGCCGTATACGACGGCCCCGACCACCCCATCAGGTCGGATAACAACAATCGTAGGGCGCTCAGGGGAGACCCCATACGCAATGAACGCATGGCCTTCCTTATCGACCACGGTGATGTCAGCTCCGGCGACGGCAGAGAACTGAACTGTATCACGGGGGTAGACCACAACAGTCTTCAGGCTGCCAGGCGGGAAGCGCTTCACCTCCTCGAGGATGGGCAGGGCAGCATTGGCATCGGGGTTGAAAAGGAGGACGGTGTGATACACGGGGCGGAAGATACTGAACAACGATAACGCGTCCTGCCGGTCCCCGTCAGTAGAGACGAGGAGAAGTGCTGGGGCGTCCAGGGCACGATCGCCCGCACGCAAGTCGCCTCCCGTTTCGCCACCGTAGACATCCACCGGTTCCTTGGGCTTCTCCGGAGCGCGCTCATCGACGACGATAGAGCTCCAGCGGTAGTTGATGTTGAGCATCTTCAGGATTCCAGCGCGCTTCCATGCGGTATCGTCGTCGCTGCGTTCGGCGTTCGAGCCCTGGAGCGCATTCAAAAGTCTGGTGCTCGCTTGCAACATGGCCGCGATAACCGGGAGACGCTCTTCGGTGTAAGTACTGAGGAGCTCGGGCGATGCCCATCCCTTCTCAACGAGCGCCAGCTTCCAGGCGAGATTGAACTATGCCATAAGAGTGAGACACGAGCGTGATGTGCGACGATTGATCATCACTTACCGAGTCTTGTATGCTCGAGTTGAGCCCTTGACCGCCTGTTGGACTGTGGACATGGGCTGCATCTTTACGGATCGTCAGTCCAGTGACGGCAAAACAAATACTCCATGGACCCACCGCCAGCGACGAAACCGCGACCTTCGCTAAACTTGTTTACCATGCGAATATTCGGGCTAGCTCGGTTAGCCCCTTACAGTCTACGCACTGCGTGGCTCAGAGACTCACCGCCAGTTCGAAATCCACCTGAGCTGGCCAAATTGCAAGTCTTGCCGGTCTGTGGCGACCCGAATGACGTTGAAAAATGATTCCTTGTCTGACTCGAGCTTCACATGGTCGATGTTGCCGCCCAATGCGACATAGAACGAGTTCGGGTTCTCCGTAGGACGCATCATACAGCTGACGAATAATGATAATGTCAGCTCACAATGACAGGCGATGGGCTGAAAGCATGACGTACTACAAGGTAGACATGTCGCCCCACGAATGCCAGTACTGGGGGCATATCATCGTCAGCTACGACAAAAATGGGCCAGATCGAGACACTCACGTTGCGATCCAAACCGGAGATCTCAATCTCACTGGCCAAGGTGTGCTGGGCGCGGGTTTCACCCTGGAAGGTAAGGCCGAGTTGCTTTCGAGTGACTCCTAAACAAAGACAGGGTCTTGTTAGCATACCTGGGCCAGCGGGTAAGTGAAAATTTAACCTTTACCGCCGTCAGTTCCGACGAGGAAGTGACAGGTAACGGTTTCTATCATCTCCTTGTCGGCATCCTTCTTGGCTAGATGGGCAACGATGTAGTCGGGGTGTTGCTCAAGGTCGCGCAGCTCGGTCCCTAGCTCGACCGAGTAGCCATACTTCTCAAGGTAGGCTCGCAAAATCGCCTCAGTGTTCTCCTGACCTAGGTGAACACCGTTCGACTTTGTTAGGGCAGCTGAACGGTGAGCATTCTATAGTATATATAATCGCAATCAGAGATTCTAACGCACGATCGGTGTCGAGGGAGTCGGTTCATCGTACTGCAGCATATTGACCGTCTTCAGGGGCTCAACACCGCCTGGCAACTTGTACACGCGGCGCTCCCGTGGTACGACGATTGCTTTGGCACGTATGTTGTCAAGGACTCCAAGATAATTGAAGATCTCCATAGTTCGGGGCTAGAATAGCGTATCAGTTAGGCTAAAGATACAATGACCAACTACATCAGCACGCTACCTGAATGCCGGCGCCTCGCTGGCCAGGGCGGTAGTACGGCTCCTTGTCGACAATACGCACTTTCACGCCGTTCTGCACAAGTGCGAGTGCGAGCACTAGACCCGCAGGACCTGCACCAGCCTACAAGAAAAGATCAGGATCGCGAGTAGGTGTTGCCACTTGCTAGTAACACATCACTTACAATAAGGATAGGAACATCTACGTTGCTGTTCATTATTGTGAATTACTACACCAATCTTGCGTTCTTCCTGATGCTTCAGTGAGGAGGGGTTGTGTTCCCCGTCAGCGAGTAGCACCCCCCTTATGTGTTCCCCGCTGCCCGCTATTTGCCGACAGTGACTCAGATGGCCTCGAACGGCCTTGAGTCCCCCTAGACTTGCGGATGCGCGGCCACTCAGTCAGATTGACTTCTGAGCCGGGATGAGACGGGCTGTCGTGCCGTTGAGTCGACAGACCAAACGTGGCTTCGTTAGCCGTAAACAGCATCAATCATGCCAGCGCGTGCGTGGTGCCGGAGAGTACCGGAAGCCGCTGAACCGCCACCATAAGTGCTTTCAACCGTATATGGTCATGCTTCCCCGTTTTGGCAGGGTGACCTAGATGCAGACAGACTACTGTATTCCACTCGGATTCGACTCAAGTTCAGTCGCGCTCGTATCTGGCCAAGAAGGTAGGGGTCGTGAGGTATACTTAATATGTGCGAGGATTCTTAATGCACACACTTACCTCACGCAATTGCCCTTCATATTAATCGGACATCGTTCAACGCGCTCGTCGTGCTTATTGTTTGCTTGTTCTCACAGGTCGATAGGGCGGACCTCATGCTGGATGCTTCAGGGTAACTTGAAGCAAGTGTAAAATCTTCTGCAGAAAGGAGTGACTTAGATCAACAGTGTCAGTGCTTCACAACTCCACAGACGTTATGTATGGACAATGCATTATAACGACTTCGGAACAGCGCTTAGGCCATATGGACAGCCCCCACCGTCATGTAACCATCACGGAAGCCGTTGTCAATTCTGTGAAGCAGCATTCCTCGCTTTCAGCTCCGCCGCATAGGTCGTCTCCATCCCATAAACGGTATCGTTGGGGTAGACCTATCGCGACAGTCAACAATGTTTGAGTCCCTTGTATAAATCGAGTTTTGCATACTGAGTATCCGTCATTCGGTGTCGGTCCACTCGCGAGGTACGAGCCAGCTTGCCTAGGAAAGAAATGAGCCACCAGCACCGCGTCTGCTCAACATGGCTCCTCACCAAATGAGATCGCCCGTGAGACCAGAGTTGATGATTGCCGGATACCAGACCTCGTAGGTAGCTGTCATGTTCGTCGTAATACCGAATTCTTCAAGGATGACTGGCTTGTTCTGCGCCTTCTGGGAGGCTGCATGGTTCTCGATCCACTCAGCACCCCATTCAGTTGGGTCCGTGGTTTCACCCCAGCTCAGCTACGCAGTGCATTTGAGGACTTCTTCACAAAGCCGGATGAAATGTTCGTACCGGATACAGCTACAATGCGGTAGAGACATGAATCGACGAGTTAACGAATTGCCTGTACTTACATGAGCCGTGCCGAAGTCAATAGTGGGGATGGCTAAGTTCGCGGTGAAATTGATTCCGATGCTCTCTCCGCCCCTAAAAAGAGAGGTGATGCATGAGTGCACTACTACGCTGTGTCCCATAGCATACACACCCATATGGATAGTCGGAGTCATCAGCAATAGCGTACCAGCCCTCATCACCTATTCCCACAAGGTGGTTGTCGTCGAAGGAGTGGATATATTCTGACAACTCCGCGATCCAGCTCGTCACTGTCACCGCCGTGCAATTGCCTGAAGTGGTTCTGCAGCCCGTCATCAGCGTCGCCGACGATCATCCGGGTTGCCATGCGAAATCTTCACCCAGTCGATCCTGCGCATCGCGGTTCATTGGCTAGTTCCCATGCCATAATCCCAGGCTCATCAACGTAGCGGCTGACGAAAGCGCTTACATAGTTCTTGTAAGCTTGCTATGTGTGCTCGTTAGTTGTAAGATACAGAAACTGCGTACGCAAGATGCGCACGATGACGTCTGAGTTCGTGTAGAAGTAATCGTGGTAGTCTGTGCCAGTGAGCTGGCTGACGTAGACGTCCATGCCGCCATAGTCAGACCAGTTGTTTGTGCTGTATATGGCCTGAGTTAAATCGCTCATGTGGACGATATTCATCGCACTTACAGAGCAACTATGAGCCTCAGGCCGTACGCCTTGGCGGCCGCGACAACGTTGTCTTGTACGCGCCATCAGCCTATGTTATGTCGGAGGGCAAACACGGATGCTCGCCGAAATTCTCCAGACCGGTAGGTCCGTAGTTGAGAGTAGGGGTACCATTAGTCCAGAGTTGATAGTAGTCGCCGTTCGGGGTTGTAACGTCGTTGAAGCCCCTAGTCCATAGTGTGTGAGGTGCCGTGAGGTTGCGTCTCCATGATCTCTCACCAGGTGCGGACAGTCGTCGCTCCCGTAGCGGCAATGTCCGCGAAAGCCTGGTCCATCTCGGTGGAGTTAAGGCCCGTCAGGCCGACCCAGTATGAGTTGGCACTGAAGGGGCAATGTGCTCAGCTCAATAAGCTGATGACCACAGCTGAGCTTCGTTCTTACCCAACGACAGTGTATACTTCTCCATCGAGCTGGAAATTCTGTCCAGACGTCGTAATGAAGCCGGTCACCGCCGCCGGAGCTGAAGAGTGATAGCATAAGCCATCAGTCTTATGTTCATGTTAGGCTTCTCTTACGCGCAGCTCCAGTGGTCGACTAGAAAGAAGTCAAACTCCGATCAGATGTCGACAAATGCAATGTTGAAGGGGGCTATGGCGCACCTGTCTGTCTACGATCGAGGTTGCGGTTGCGAGGGAGATCACAGCGAGCAGGGCAGCAAAAATCCCAGTCAAGTACATCTTCTCAAACCTGAACAACCAACAGAGCGGACAGCGGGATTGACGCAGAGCCGCCACATTATACAAGAGGTATTTATAGCAACCGCCTTAAGATGTCGTAAGTAAAGAAAGGCCTGAAAGGGAGAAGTAGCGGTCGTCGGACAATCATTGGAGTCCGAAGATATCCCAGACACCCAGACACCTCTAAATAGACATCACAGCCGTGTGAGCTCGTGTAAGTCTCACTGGTTTTCACACGGCACGTAGCCAGAATATAGAAGCGGAAGACCAAGCTCCCGTAGTCATCAAGATCAGCAGGCGGGAGGCTGCATGGCAACACAAGCCTACACGGGGAATTTGCGGCTTTGCCAGTATAACATACGCCTACACGTGATTGTACTCACAACACAACGGAACAAGGTGGTCCTAAATTCCTTATATGCAGTGTGTCACCCTGACACTACTGCACAATTGGCATTGAATCAGCGGACAGAGCAACGCGGTCAACCAAGGCACTGACCAAACGCTCCTACGTCCCCATCAGATACCATGGAGCCGCTCACCTTGCGGTTCTTAATATCCGGCAGCGACACCTCGCTTTCTAGAGTCGCTAGCAGCTGTGAGGAGAGAACGCAATGAAAACATGCTGCAGGCATCATAGCTGTTAGAACATACCGTAAATCCTGTCTCCCTGCCTAGAAACAACCTGAACTACGGAGGCAATGCGATTGACATCGAATACTGAAGGGAAGTACCGGCGCGTAAGCGGACACAGGACACATATACGGGATACATTCGGGCCCGAACCTGTAACATTATGCCCCTTCTCTCGAAGCACGTCCAGGGTTTCAGAAGGCAGAGTGTTATCCGCGTCGAGTATAGTAGGGTACAGCTGGTCTTGTAGCCGTCCATACTCGATCGCGGCGTTCACGTCCATGCCCCAGTCCATGTTCAAGATGACTTGAAAGACTGCCGGGAAGATACGTGATCCCCCGGAACCGCCGATAGCCAAATAAAATGAGCCATTTCCGTGTTCCACGATCGTTGGCACGGTAGACGAAAGCGGACGTTTCCGAGGTTCGGGGTAGTTAACTAAGATCGGATCAATAAGGGGTCCATCGAAATCCAGCTCATGCTCACATGGAGAAGGGAACAGGCCAAAACTGTTCGGAGCGCCAGGAGTAGAGAAGTCATCCATCTACGTTGAAGCCATATGAGTACTAGGCCAATAATGACAATTCCTACAAGTACCTCGTCGTTGAGGATGATACCAGTCTCTGGGTCAAGTACTTGCGAGCCAAACACAAGGTTCACCGTAGACGTGACCGCCACCGCCATGCCATCCTTGTCTACTATGGAAGAGTGGCTCTGAAGGTTCGTTGATCAGATCGCGACCCATGTCTCCACATTTAGAACCTACGGTCCCATGGTCTTCGATTACGTCGAAGATAGGCTGGTAATAGTCGGGCTCATGTGTAGTATCCTAGATGCAAGGCGAGGGGAGTGAGAGGAGAAATCGCTGCATGGTAGTCGAGACTCACATCAGTTATGTTAGGAAATATTAGGTCGCTGTACGCTTTGGTAGGTATCTCTTCTATGAGCTTAGTGTCATTCGCGAATGCCAGGTCGCAAACTCTTGTCCTAGTGATACTGCTTCAGAAGGCATGTCAGGAGACAATTCAGTGTCTGGACTGACCGCGCGGCGAAACCGACTGAGTCGCATGAGTAGGGCATTCCATAGAGTCACGGGTTGCATTGACTCACACTTCATCGCCTCTACGAGTCTATGGGTGTTGAGTGGCGTCCGTCCTTCGTCCGTGAGGTTCTCATAGTGTTCTACTAAGTTCAACATGTGCAGAAGAACCGGCCCAGACGTCGGCGCGTGCTGAGTGTAAATTTTGCGCCCGCGGTAAGTTCCTTGCAGAGCAGGTCTGACATGAACAGCATAGTTATGTAAGTCTTCATGAGCCATGACACCCCCGGTGGCGCGGATTTTCCTGATGAGCGAGTCGGCAACGGGGCCCTAGATAGAATCGAGGTTAAACAGACAATGCTCGAACGTAAGTATCTAGGAGGCAACATTACCTTGTACAAGGCATCTGCACCTTCCTCGGCAATGACTGCCAGAGTACGCGACAAGTTTGTGCGTCGTATGGTGTCGCCTTCGTTAAGTAGCTGTCCGCCAGGTGCGAAGATTGCGCTCCAATCAGGATCCTTCAGCATTAACGGCTGGAAAAACTACAAGCACAGCAGCTGTCGCACCAGCAAATTACACAGAATGTTAGGTAAGACCCACCTCGTAACGGATCCTCTCAGCAAGCTCGCGCTGCATCTTCCATCCCTTGGCGAGTTCGACGCTTGGTTGGACCAGTGCTTTCCATGGGAGGCTTCCCCATCGCTTGTGCGCTTCTTCCAGCCCTCGCAGCTCGCCTGGTACACCAACCGACAGCCCACCGAATAATGCCTTCATGGGCTCCCCGACGAACATGGTGTTATTTGAGGCAGCAGGTGCCGTTTCGCGAAAGTCGATGGTATACACCTCCGACGAAGCGTTCGGCGATGAGGGGGGAATGCGTATAGTCATGAATCCTCCCCCTCCAATGCCCGACCTGCATCAAACTATGTTCATGACAGCGTTCGAAATGACCACACGACGCACGAGAACATGTTGAGCACTCCTATGCAGAGAGTCGTGCTGACGGCAGCATCCACCGCATTCCCGCCTTGCTTCATGCTGTTCACCCCGATCTCCGAGCATATTTCGTTCTCGCTCGCTACAGCTCCGTTCGTCGCCTCTACGATGTACGCGTTGTTGCGTGTTCCAGAGGGGGCGGGACGTCTGACGCTGCCTATCGTAGGGGTGAGACGACCATGAGGTAAATGGCAGAGTCGTATTAGGGAGCCTCGTGCGACGAAAACAATGGCCAATGCGAAGCTCGCGATAATCAGAACGGCCTTGGTCGAGCGCAAACGATCTTGTTGGCGGACACATCGAGCAGGTCGATATAAGGGAAGCTCCCCCTGTGTTCGAGTGTATCGCACACCGTCCTTTGTCGCTAGGGCGTCCTTGGCCATTCTGGTACTCTGCAGGCAGCCTCTCCGGTGTACCAGGGTCGAGGAGTGTCGGCGAGATATAGCTAGGCGGTTGAAATACGGCACACACTGCAAGTGCAAGCGCCGCGGCTCGACCAAAGGGTAATGACTAAACATACTCTGTACTCATAGCCCGATCGGTGAACGGCACACGAGATAAGCCAGCTCTGTATGAGCGCAGACCACGAAAAGACTGGATATGACAGTAGCAAGCCATTCGAGCTTGGAGGACGAGATGCAAGCAGTTTATAACGCGGCGGTGCCCAGCATATATGATAATACCTTGTGCGCTTAATAGTATGACGACTGGGCCACTGGCAGCACCATCTTAGTCGCATCAGTCGCCGTATTGCGCAATACTTAGCACAGAACCTGTGGCTTAGGCAAGACCGTCATAGCTGCAACTATCAGTGAACGATACTCATATGCTATGTATGACCGATCTAGTCGACGACCATTGAAGTACATAATTATATGTTACAGTCCTGTACATGGATAGCAAAACCACCTCTGCGCGAGATCTGTCGCCTCATCGCGTGCGGTAGCCTATTGGCATGCAGGTGTACGCCCTTACGGCTTGATACGGTCATGTGGCAAGTCGCTGCACGTATACATGTCATAGCGCCCGCCGCTGCGCCCTTGTCAGGTATTCAGATCCACGATTCTCAAAGAGTAAGCAGGGAAGTCTGTATCTATCTTCATCGCTGCAAGTCGTGATCAGTAAGTGCGGTCAAGAATGAGCGCAAAACTCACGTAATATTCGGAATATGCCACGCAGGCGGGTCGGATTACGCCTTGATCACTTCGAACGGTGTGAGCGTGACCCCGCGTTCGCCCTTGACCTTTCGCAGCCAGTAGCGCTTCAGCGTATAGTGGTCGTACGAAGCAGCAGCGAGGCGCATGGCGCGTATATGATGCGGTCGGGAATTCGCCGCTATAGCATCTTCACGAGATTGCCAGATGCAGGTAGCGAGGTTCATCCTGGTCTCTGGATGTGGCGACCCATACCAATACATGATCAACTGCGGCGTAGTCAGTGGGTGGGAACGCGTGAGCTAGGACGCGAGTGCGCACCCCTCCGTTTTGCACTGCTTCTTCGTGAGCTAACCGGTCAGCAGAGTACAAGCCTGGCAGAGGTCGATAAATGCGTACTTCTGCCGAGCTTTGTCATGACACTTACCGTCACCGTCGCTTCCTTCGCGACGTTTACTGTTGAAGACGACGCAATACCATTCATGTTCGTGATCCTCCGGGAGTTCGATCTCGTCCCAGTTGAACGCCTCCGCATATGGTACCAACGCGTAATCTGGTGTCACTGCATGGAACCGGTGCAAGGCGTAGTGGAGTGCAAGTGACGCGTCGTCAATGGTCGGTAGATGCGACTCCGTCGAAAGCGGGGTGTACGGTCTACGTCCCGAGTCCTCTGAAGGAGGTGTCGGAGGTTGCCTATATTCGAGCGGTAGTAGGGACAAGATAGGTGGTAGGTACAGGATGGGTTCTGAAGGGTTGGATTCAAAGGAGAACTCGGACGGGGGATATGATATTTGAGCCATCCCAGCCGACGATCGAGTTTCACTTTCAGACTGCTGCCCAAGATCATAGGTGAGCGATGTGCTCGCGGTAGGAGCTGGAAGGACAGCGGCGGCCATGTTACTAGGAGGGGATTGCTGCCTTACTCGTATTCCGCTGTCCTCATTTATACCACACCCAATTACAATTCGAGCCGTGAACAGGTGGGTTTAAGAACGAGAAACCGCATTCCCCGCATTGGACGACTCCTGTAAGGGACACCTGGGAGCGCGGTTCGTCATCAGTGCGTGCGTTTCCGCCGGATGTCGACTTCGTCAGCGCCTCGCTCCTCGCTTGGACACAGTCAATACTGAACGTAACACCGACGTCGGGACACATGGCATCGTGCCTAACATTTTCGGATACCTCGCAGCCTCGCCCAACACGAGCGGGAGAAATCGGCAGACCGCACAGTGAAGACGCATGAATGGTGTGCTCCTTACGACATGACGACGCCCATGCTGGAGATCTCATGTAAACAGATCCGTGCTTGGATCCGTATGCAGAGTTCATGCTTTTATTAGCCCTGTGCTCCCCGTCACGTATTATAAGCCTGCTGAGGGCCAACACCCCAGGATCTACTTAACTTACCTCGGGGGATCCTCACATGGAATCTCTCTCCCGCGTGAACAGCCACCGCTTGACACGTACTGTATAGCGCAATCTCGGCGACATTCGGGGCAAGTATTTCGTTGTGACAGGTTGGCGAAGCATCGTAGTCGTGGATCAATCCGCGCAAGGTTGTGAACAGTGAACACGGAACGGCTTCCAAGACGGGTGACTCGGCAAATGCATGCGACGCGACCCACGTGACGATAAACACACTCTTGCGCGACGTGTCGCGACGCTCGCGCGACTTGCTCGCAAACCGCGATTGCCTCAGTATCAACTCATTTTCGACCCGCATATACCCCAGGTAGTATTCGGCTCATACGTATATTGTATCATTCACAGGCTATAACAGACAGCGATGCCTTCGCTCCTGGCTCATAGCGATATATCGGAGGATGCCTCAACTCTCAAGAGAAGCGCCAGTTTTCGGTATGCCATCATGCTAGCGTGACTACCGAAAATAACACTCTGGTTTCAGGGCATCAGGTCAACCACTTCGGAAGAGACGCAGAACTACCGGAATAAATTCTCGCTTCGACCGCATGATCGAGACCGTCAATGTCCTGCATACATCCCCTTCGAGTTCTAGGAGCTCTCGTTCCGGAAGGCGACGACGTGCCGCATCCTCTTCGTCGGCAAGTGTTACAGAATACGAGATGCCGAGAACACCCGTGGGCGCATATAGCGAGCTCCACGGAGGTCGACTCGGGGTCGACTTCGCGGCGATCAAGATGCGCAGTAATGAAGGCCTTGCGGAGTACAGCATGGCTACAGATCCTGGATCTCTCGGGAATAAGCAGAGGTCGTCCAGAAAGTCTCCCTCTATCCCCGCATGGCTCAGCAGTACGCTGTCAGCGCTTGACGTGCAACACCCTCTCCGCATGTTGCTGCCTCCGACGTCTACAGAGGCTCCGGCCAGCCTCGGGGTACGCGTAGAGCGCGATGAAAATGAAACAACGCAACCCATTGTACTACCTCACGATACAACTGCTGCTGCCAGTTCGATTTTTGCGTTCAATCCTCCTGGAAGTCTACCAACCGAGCATGCAATCATCTCGAACGTTTCGAACCGGTCGCTCCCAAGAAGTGCGACTGGCTTCATTATTGCCCAAGACGTCTCCTCGAGTCATGTTAATGACTTCTCGCATACGTCATCTCTCCCGACGCCTATCTCCGATGGAACCTTGTCCGAAGACTCCCCGCTAGTGCCATTCTCCGCTCCTGGACCTGCTTCCTCTGTCAGCGCGGTGCCTCCTTCCGATTTTCCTCTGGGATTTACTAGTCGAAAGAATGATCGGTGCATTGTAACTCCGCAGGGGGTGGGCGAGACGGCTCAATCCGGTCACATGAACGGCAGCCTAGTTCGCACTGACGGCTTTGTGCCTTTCGCAGGGCCACACCTTCACAGAGATACGTCAGTCATGGAAGATCGTGCCCCCTTCAGTGACGATGTCTTGACTAGCTGCGAAGATGCCTTCAGTCCTCCTATAGGGCCCTTTGACGACGGAGGGCAACAATACTATAGAATTGTTACTGGAGAGCTTCCAACTCGTCTGCAAGCGGATCGGGCCTCCTCCCCTCTCCTCCGCGATTCAGCGTCGCCTGTTCTACTACAAACATCCAGGTCTCCCTGCCCAAGGCAGCAGGGAAGTAGCACAAAGTTTCTACAGAGCCAGATAGCCGAACCGGGAATACCCTGCTACGTGCCATCCTTCGCCACAGCAACCCGACGCGCTCCGCCAGCTGGGATCTACTTCGACTCGCCTGTAGAGGATCCGTATAGCTCATATCCTCTTGGCGAAGGCGACTATACGCTGCCTGAAGATCTTGCTGCCATCGACTTCAAGTGGGAGAAATTCGACCGTACTAGGCGCACCGGGGACACACTCACATTTGAGTCGTCATCGTCGGACACATGTGCTGAAAGCGGTGGTCCTCGGAAGACACGAACACTCTCAACACTCAGGGATCCGAATGCGCGACGTACCCCCGTGTTCGGGAATGATGTCATGCGTTCTCCGTCCAGCCCGAGTCTTCCGGTTGTTGACGAGGACGACGGCAACGATGGGATGTGGATCGCCCGCTCACCATGTCTCGCCCGGTCGAGCACGTTGCATCAGAAGAATACCGACGGGGATAGAACGGCCTTGAAGGAAGATCTAGAACTGATGTCTATCTCTCCAGTCCCTGGCGTATTTCTTTCTACCCTCCGGGGAGCGAATGCCAATGATGGAACTGCTGCTTCGGAGGTTCGCTCAACTCTTTGTAACCTGTTTCGGAGTGCCTGCTAATGATGCTATGTAACAATGGAGAGACAGAAAGACACAGACCCACTGATGGTCCAATCTACTGTAAATCCACCGGCGCGCGACCATTGCAGTTCCTCACCTTATGAATCAAGCCCTGACCGGGTCAATGAGGAACCTTACGGAGAACCGGAATCTTCCGTGCGTATTGGGGGTATAGACCAAAGTGCCCAAATTCCTCGGGCGCAAATGTCGCCGAAAATCAAGCCGGCTAGCAGAAGCCCGAATGTCATCGTTTCCGAACCGGAGGCGGTTCCGGGTGGGGATTGTGCAGACTTGTGTATGAAGATGGTTGCTACGAACGGCGCCGAGGACAGCATCTCCGACTGTGCAGATACGCTAGCCTGCTCGCAGGACTCACATGATACCATTGAGTCGTGGACGGAGTGAGGGTATAGACTTCTTTGACCGTACCTATCCGCATTAGATGTATACAAGACTTGAGTTGCGATGCATGTCGATAGAGCATGATCGTCAGATGCAAGCATGGACAGCAGTACATAGCATGCAGCTTTAGTCAAAGCAAGTCTACATGACAGATGGTCTCTTGATGTTTAACTTTGTTCGCGTAGGCCGTGAATCATTACATATATCGTCTATCACATTGGCAACCAACTACATAGTATATATGAAGTAGGCAGGCTGCCCGCAAGCCGACTCCTAGATCCCTTCATTCACAATCTCCAATCACCAATAGTTGATCCAGGTGAGCAGCACAATTCACTGAATCGGTGTCTCGAACGCTCAACTCACTCTTCTGCTATTCTCAGCATCAAGGTCATGATATCGTCGTATACATTCTATCCGATGACCAACGGTCTTGGTCCAGTTGTGATACACACCTGTCCTGGAAACTAGACAAATCAAGACGAAATTCCGCGCTCCGAATGCTGTTCCGAAGTGTTCATTTTCGGAGTTCTACTGCCGCGCCGCCGCGCGTGAGCGATACAGAAGCTACAGATGTGACTTCTGCCGTACTGGTTGACCTCGGAAGGATAGAGCCCGCGTTTTGCATTGAGCGGTGCGTCTGAAAATACACTGCTCCTCTGCCAGTAATAAGCCATATCGCTTTTAGGTACCATGGAACCTGTGTGCAGATGCGCTGCGCGCTTGCCATGCTGGATAGCGTCAAAGCGCGAAGGCATGCATCTGCCGTGGGCACCGTATGCTATAACGGCAAGTTACCTGAGTGATACAACCTTCGTCAATCATCAGTGGAAGAAACATAGGCTGACAGTCCGTACGGACCTAAGGGCGTGCTCTATTGCGCCAATATTTCCACCGGTGTTTGAAGCCGTGAGTACATACATAACGTCGAGGTGGGTTCACAGTGAGGGTCTTAAGCCTTCACTCCATCCCATCTCGTCCTCTCGAACGTCGACCTTATCAGATGGCAGCGGATTGGAACTTCACCATCGACGACTCAAGCTCTTACATAGCATATACATAAGCCGTCAGGTCAGTGACTTACTTATCGCACTGTTGATAAATGTGTTCATCTCTACTCACTCGGCATCATCCTCTGGTTGTTCCGTCGACAACCCGAGGCACCCAAGAAGGCTGATATATCGCCATTCCCTACTTATTCTTTCCATCGCCAGCTTGCCTTCTCTGTTGCAGGAAATGATGTCTCCCCCGGACTCAGCCGCTGACAGGGTCGTTTCCTCCCGGGCCTTGCCTGTAACACAGGGGGCGTATCACAAAGGCACCCCAATGGGCCGACAGGCCACCAGGCTGCCTGAACAGCTCCCGCAGTCTGCTCCGGTCACGGTCCTCTCAAACTGTTCACTCAAAAGTACGGAATCCCCAACCGTCGCAAATGTCAAAATCTGTCCTGCTTCAATCCCCGGCTCTGCTGTAGCTGCATCAGTCACGCCGACAAATACAGTGAACGTGGATCACATCATCGAACTCATTGTGCAGAGGATTGATCGGAGATCCTCCCGAGGTCTTCGCGAGGACGACGTTCCACCACGCTACCCGGAGTGTCGCTCAGTAATGAACTCGCCCCTTTGCGGGTCTTAAGTTCCAGTCCGGTCACCGGTCCAGTAACCAAACTGCTTATTGGTCTTGATTCACCTTTCGTAGTTCATTTGCTTCTTGTCATGGGGTTTCCGATCGTTACGACTCCCCATATATATGCGTATGTGACATTTAATCGCATTAACCGTATTCTGTGGTACCTGCCATATCATGGCACACGGCTAGCAGAAGCCCTTCATGCTTCACGCGTCACGACAGTCGGGCTGCACACATGTCATACAAGATCAACGCTGAGACGAAAGAGCCGAAGAAGCTATTAGGGTCTGCCTAAGAATGCTAATCTGTGCAATTCAATCCATTCATGTTCGACTAGCAAATAGGTGTTCGCGCGCATTTGGACTCGGATGCGCTGGTCGCATTCCATGCAATGAAGAGCACATGTGCAGTATATGATATTAAATACCCATGGTCCCAGCACACGGAGCGACGACCACTGAGTAGCCTGACGCTGACCCTTGAGAGCTCCATGTACCCTGGCATGGTTGCTGCCCCCCTAGGCTCGATTAGCTTCACGACGACTAAGGGGCAACTCGCCTCGAAAGAAAACCACAGCAACGTTGAAGTTGTGCGCATACAAGGCTGACAAGACGATTGTTATATAGACACACTAGTAGGCATGCCACCATCATGGAGGTTTGTCGTCGGTCGAGATGATGTGTAGTGAATAAGTGCGTATTCAGTCACAAGCATGTACAAGCTCCTGCTCGAGTTGAACGTCATGCACTGCGCCAGTCTACTTGAAGTCCGGTAAAACTGTGATCCGCACGGGCCCCGCTGTCTGTGAGATCCGAGTTTTTCTAGTATCGAAATAAATTGGTCGGCGAGAGGATCATTGTTTAAACATTCAAGACCGGGTAGGCTAAGGGCACACAGTAGTGCTTGCTCGTGTTCACGCAAGTAGCATTGTGACTGGGTAGACAAATATAGGTCAACGGCGCTTAAGGACATGAGGAGACCGCGAGGTGGTCCGTTGAACTCCAGCTCATGTTCATATCCAACCATCTCGCATTACCTCATTGCTCTTCTGTTCTCTACGCTTGATAAAGCTTTTTGTCTCCGCCGGATACCTCCTTCACGCTTTTCCAGCGCACCACTTGTCATATTCTTAACACTCTACCCCGAATACATCCCGAACCAGTCTTGAACTTCCGCGAAACCAATATGTCTGTTGTGGATGCTCCAGAGACCATCCATAGCCACATGCTTCGGTCGAATACCCCGGGTACGTGGGCTGATAACCTTGTGGTTTCAATGCACTAATGTCGCGTCCATAGCCTCTACTGAAAAAGGTATATGACACCCTAGTTCAGACACAATACGGTACTGATAGAGCATCACCTCAGTGCTACTGTATCTGGAAAGTCTACAGAAGACGCCGCCCCAGGAAGAGGGGAGCCTCGCCTTCGAAGACGAGGAGGGAGGCGACGACATCAGGTCCGACGTGCAGGAGGGATCGAACATCACCCGGACGATACCTATTCAAACAACCGGTCTTGTGAGTGAATGTCCCTTGTAATGGGCCAAGCCCTCTAATCCTCGTTCAGCCCGAACGGGAACCGGGACCTAACGATCCCCCCGGCCCCAAATTCGAGTCGTTCGGCTCCTCATTTGGCAACTTCGGGCCGCTGCCTACTGGTGACGCTTTCGGAGGTTTGGGGCAGGTGAGTAGTGCAACCGTGTAAGGTCGTTAGTAGCCCGTTCCAACTCCTGCTAGAACACTCCTCCCAAATCACCCGTTCTGGTACCCGGTTCCCCGAGCAGCAGCCATCCGAACCCGTTCCAGGCACGTGCTGCATCAGTCCTTCTCAACTAACTATCTCATCCGGTCTTCCAGCAATTCGGAATGACACCGGCGACGGCCGCAGCTGTCCCACTTCCGGCCTCAGTAGCTGACATCCCTTCGAGCCCTACCGCATCCCGAATGAGGCATAATGGCTCGCGAGCCTCAAATAAGTCGCCCTCCAACGCCGACATGGGCGGGGTAAGCGTTACGCCGCTCTCCTCGCTCCGTATTCACGTTCGTGTAGATGATGTCGCCGAAGTCCGCTTCTCGGGCACTGTCGCCTTCGCGTACAGCGACGGGTGGTGGCGGAGAGCGACCGTTCTCACCCCGGACGGCAGTTTCGCAGCAACAATCACTGAAGTCACGCAACACACAAAAGACAAACCGCACGGTCTACCCGCCCTTGCCGGAGTCCGTACTCGAGGAGACTATGTCGAAGGCACAGACACAAAGAGCTCCGTCTCCGGTTGATCGTCAAACGAATAAGTCGCCTTCGCTTGCACCATCAGATTCCGTCACCGAGGCACTGTCGAAGCGGACGGCGAGGGCCGTGGCTCGGGAAGCCTCGCACAAGCCCCCGAAGTCTGTGAAAGGCACGTCACAGGTGAACGGTGGCGACCAGTATGCGACTTCTCAGCCAGGTACGTTGATAACGCTAGTGACGAAGGACGGCGAGATTATCTGAGCACGCGCCATGATACCAGGTCGCTCCCAAGCCCCGATGTCTCCGCGGTCGCAAGTTGCGCCATTGTCTCCCCGTTCTCAAGCTGCGCCCATGTCAGCTCAACGTAGTGCGTACGAGGAGCTCCAGCGAGCAGCTGCAGCCATGTCACCCTCGCGGTCAAAACATTCTGCTGCCAACGACCCGCAAGCAACTCCTACTCCTTCGCGACCTGCGTCGCCAATGGACGACCTCAATGCAGACGAACAGAGGATGGTGAACAACGTGTTGACGCACCCGCACCCGCACCCGCACCCGCGTTCCCGGACGTCCTATGCCTTGTCCACGGTCGCACCATCAGCGCTGGAACCGGAGATACAGAACTCGCACTTCCACGACATGGAACTCTGCCAACTGCTCCACGCGCTTGACCAGCCTATGGAAGAGCCCGTGAAGAAGGCTGTCAGGAAGGCGGTTCGGGCGAGAGTGAAGAAGCTTGGCATGAAATACGACAATGAGGTGAGCCTGGGATTCCGTGCTTTCATGAGGTCGCTGACCTTAGTTGCCTCTATCCAGTCGATTAGGCAGTATCGCAAGTCGTATCACGACCATGACCCGAGTGTGCATCTCACTGCCGCATTGCAGCCCCATCCAACGTCAAGGCGGTCCACGCAGATCGGCTCCCCTGCCGAACCGCCTGAGTGGGCTAAGGATCTCATCGACGGCATGATAAACATGCGCGAACGTCTCGATAGCCTCGCACCCAAGATTGAGCGGAGTTTACGATCGTCTCGCGGTGGATCATACGTCACTGATGGACGAGGCTATCCTGCTTATGGTTCACAAGCCGGCGGCTACAACCAGAGCCCGATGACGCAGACGGTGAACATGGCAACGACGATGGGCGACGAATCCATGTATCAGCCCGTGGACACCGAGCTGCGCACTTCGACGAACCTGCACACGCTGCCTGGTTCGATGCACCATCATGATGGTTCCTTGCATGACGCCATCCAGGAAGAGGACGTGTATGACGACGAAGACGATCTACATGGCCACCATATGGCCCCCACCGATGATCAAACGCATGGCATGGGCAGCGAGTACATGCCAAACGACCGTACCGATTCTCCGGGTCAGCAGTACCTCGAGGAACAGTTCTACAAGCTGCGCGAGCGACCTACCGGCAGCCAGTCTGTGGCCACGCACAAGACATGGGAGGTGGCACGAGACGACGGCGAGGACTACGACGATGGCGACGCGCAGGCCGCAGTCACAGAGTCCGGCTTACCTGAAATACCTGACGGGAACACGGGTGCCTACACCGACTCCCGCAGATCGCCCCCGCTCCCACCTCTCCCTCAGGACGGCAGCAACATGCCCGACCATCAGCTTTGGCAACCAGGCGACTATCAGAACGAGCGCAACTCGCCGCCGCCGTGGCAGCGAATTCACCAGCGCCTGCTGAACTGGGCGATCGTCTGGCGCATGTCCGAGCTTGACAATGCGGTGAACAGCACAATGCGTGGGATGCAGGTGGACGAGGTGGCGCTCAGCATCTGGTCGACGCAGACGTACAAGCGGTACGTGAGGGCTAAGATGACGGATAGCCCTCCGGGGCGTGTCGACCGTCTCTTCGTTCCGCCTAACATGGCCGATGCCATAAGCGCCGCTGTCTATAACGGACGGCATGGCGATGCATGTGGGATTCTCAGGGATCTGTGGGCACCCTTCGGCCTCGAAGGGATCCCACGGCTGCTTATTGTGCTCGCGAAGCATAGGAACGACGAAAGCCATTGGGTTGTTCATCGGTTTGTGAACCACCCTGTATGATGGAACGAGGGCTGACACCGCTTCCTCGTTCTCCAACAGCTTCTCTCTACCAGACGGCTCTCTCACTACCTACGATACATACCCCGAGCGATGCCTGCCAGATGGCCGCGTGAGTGCATCCCCGACTACTGTTATACCTTCTCACCTCACATCCGTGTGCTCAGCCCCTAGGATGGTGGTTCGCCATTCGCATCGCGTGGCCGGACGCAATATACCCGAGCCCGGACCATCTCATGCAGAAGATGGTCCGCCTTCACCGCCCGATGCAGCTTGCAATCGACAACTCGGTAGCAGCGGCCGGCATTTGGCGCAATTTACTCATGGGATCGCGAGCAGAGCGCAGTCTCGACCTCGAGCGCCTGCGCGACCTCATCAACACCGAGGTGAAGAACCTCAGGCAGCGCAAAGAAAAGGGCAAGCTTTCCATTGGCGCGCCACGGCCGAACTGGGAGGACATGCACTGAATGGTTTCATGACTGTACGACTTCGAAATGCTTTCACGACTAACTGGTTCTCCTATGCCCCTCGGCATCTTCAAGTGAGCCCGTAAGACTTTTACTAACAGACATTCAGGCTTTAGGCCTCCCCTGCTCTGTTGCTTACGATTCCTTTTGTTCCTGTTTATTGCTTCATTTCGGCGTTCAGGCGCATCTAACTCCAGTAGCTGTACGACTAGTAGTCAAATCCCGAAGAATCCTGCGACTCGATCGTAGCTCTAGATTGTTTTCTCCTGCTTGCTGGGTATTGCTTCTCCACTTGCGGACGTGTACTGGTACTCGTGTGCTTTGCTTACAATACAACAAGGTTTTCTGCAGCGAATGGGTGCTGTTACAGTGTAACGACGCTGAGGATGTGAGATTGCATCCAGTATAGTCGCTGAGTGTGCTCTCTACAGGTTGCAAGTCCTTGGGACATCGACCCATGAACCAGTATTGCCTATCACATAGACGATGCTGCGGGGCAAACTTTCTGCGCGGTGTGCGGTCGACCAAGGTAAAATTGGTCCAGGATTAGATTCGTTGGAGAATGTCACCTAGGCCTTCGACTGAGACGTCCGCACTCATGACTGCTTCTCCGTTGACCGATACATATGTCTTCTGTGCCTGTTTTTATGAGAAGGACGCCTAAGCGAAAGAAACCACGCACTGTATACAGCGTCTGTACGTGCGCAAGCTGGCCGTCGAGCTCGGCAGTGACCTCCTCCAAGCGAGCCTTAGGAACATGCTTCACGCTCTGCGACTTGGCCCTCTTATGAGCTGACTGGTTTACAAGTGCACGCCGGGCACCCCGAGACCTCGTTAACTTCGCGATGCTGGAGCCCTGCTTGGAAGGCTTCGCCATGCTCGCCTCTGGTTCCCTTGGCAGTTAAATAGTTAAATGCAGTCCATGCGGATGTTGTGAGCTCTGCACTCACCTGAACACCCTAAGACGCAAATCTTTAGGTCTTTTGAGATGTCGAATGCAGATTTTAAAGCCTGCCGTGGATGTTGAGGGCTGACATTGAGAGCATCATACAGGACGGTTCACAGTGTAAGTTTGGTTTTCTGGATCGCTCAATCTCGTGCGGCGCGTGTCATCACGTGCTTTGAAATGCGTAGAGGGTGTTCGCGATGAAGCTTCAACCCGCCGTGGAAGCGCGGCATTAACAGTGGACGACCATTGTCCGGTCTTGCACCCTTTTCCTTCTTACTCTGATCTGTGTACAATGGCGGATGCCCCAACTCTGAAGATCACCCTCCTTGGTGCTGGCCAGGAGGTCGGTCGCTCTTGCTGCGTCATCCAGTACCGCGGCAAGACAATCGTGTGCGACGCAGGCGTTCACCCTGCTTACAGTGGCATTGCGTCCCTGCCATTCGTTGATGAATTAGATTGGAGTACTGTAGACGTTTTGCTAATAACTCAGTATGCATGTCTTTTCCGCACAGCGGTTCACAACTCACGAGAGTTCATAGCTTTCATCTCGACCATGCCGCCGCCTTAACATACATCACGGAAAAGGTGAGTGCTTCCTCACAGTCTGGCGGAGGGGAGCCTGTGCTGATCGCGCTGTAGACAAATTTCCGGGATGGCAAAGGCAAAGTGTACATGACGCATCCTACCAAAGCCCTGCACAAATTCATGATGCAAGATTTCGTACGCATGGGGTACGCCGCTCCGGGCTTCTCCTACTTACGAGCACTCACTCAATTGTCTGCAGATCAGCGACGTCCGACGCACTCTTCTCTCCTCTCGACCTATCAATGTCTATGTCATCCATCATCCCTGTGTCCGCCCACCAAGTCATCACACCTTGTCCAGGTGTCACTTTCACGCCCTATCATGCTGGTCATGTTCTCGGTGCTTGCATGTTCCTCATTGACATCGCTGGTATCAAGATCCTCTACACTGGTGATTATTCTCGCGAAGAGGATCGACATCTTGTCAAGGCAGAGGTGCCACCCATACACCCCGATGTCCTCATCGTCGAGAGTACATATGGTGTCCAAACTCTGGAAGGTAGAGAAGAGAAGGAGGCAAGGTTCACAAATCTGGTCCACAATATCATACGAAGAGGCGGTCATGTCCTGTTGCCGACGTTCGCCCTGGGGCGTGCGCAAGAGCTGCTGCTGATCCTAGACGAGTACTGGAAAAAGCATCCGGACTTGCACAGCGTCCCTGTATACTACGCATCAAGTTTGGCCCGAAAGTCTATGGCCGTCTACCAAACATATATCCACACAATGAACTCCAACGTGCGTTCACGATTCGCAAAAAGAGACAACCCCTTCGTCTTCAAGTGTGTCATATACTCTCATATCTACTGTACCGCCTGACACGTCTGCAGGCACATCTCCAATGTACCACATAGTCGAGGTTGGGAACGTAAGATTGCCGAGGGACCACCATGCGTTGTGTTGGCAAGTCCTGGATTCATGGACTCGGGCCCTAGTCGAGAACTGCTGGAACTTTGGGCGCCGGACTCACGGAACGGTGTCATCGTCACAGGATATTCGATAGAAGGGACCACGGCCAGGGTGAGTGCATTTCCTCTGCGGCGGACTGCATGTATGGGCTTTGGCTTTTGTATCTATTTGGCTCCCAATCAATGTATTTCCTTTTCTCGTGCTCTGGCGGGACCCGTGAGGACATGGTGTTTACAACTCGTGCTCGTTAGGAAATTCAAAGCGAACCGGAAGAGATCATGTCCGTCAAGGGCGCCCCGATCCCTCGCAAGCTGTCCGTGGATGAGATATCGTTCAGTGCCCATGTCGACTACTCACAGAACTCGGAGTTCATCGAGATGGTCAAGGCGCAACATATCGTAAGCATTCGACTCGTATTTAAAGTCTGATGGCGCTGACGGGGTCTGCGCCAGGTTCTGGTCCATGGGGAGCAAACTGCGATGGGCCGTCTACGAGCAGCTATGACCGACAGATATAAGAGTCGGGACGAGGACGTCAAGATCCACACGCCGCGGAATCTGGAGACTCTTGAGCTTACGTTCAGAGGAGAACGAGTAGCGAAGGCATGTTGCTCCTAACGGTCTCGTACTTCCGGCTAACAGCCACATACAGGCAATCGGTCACCTTGCTGCCCAAGCACCGCAACCTGGAGACGTTCTATCCGGTCTTCTCGTGTCCAAGGACTACTCCTATACTCTACTTGATCCTCGCGACCTCCGCGATTTCACCGGTCTGTCGACGAATATCGTCACACAGAGGCAGAAGATGGTGCTGAATGTCGGCTGGGACCTTGTGCGCTGGCACTTGGAGGGTATGTTCGGCAAGGTGGAAGAGGGCTTGGATAAGGATGGCGTACCGACTGTCCGGGTAGGTCTTGGTGCTCCTCAGCCAGCTGTGATCTGCCTGACTGGTGGTATGCAGGTTATGGGTGCGGTGGACGTCAAGCAGGCATCAGTACGCGAGCTCATCCTGGAGTGGGACTCGAGTGCTAGCAACGACATGATCGCGGACTCTACGCTCGCGCTGATCACGGGCATCGACAAGAGTCCCGCCTCCGTGAAACGTGTGTTCGCCCTCATACCAGACCGGCTGGAGCTGACACTACTCCTAGTGACCACACATCCGCACTCACACTCGCATGCACCGGAGCATCCACATCCGCACGCAGACGTCGACGACGAGACGGGTCCCGTCACTCGCATCCGCCGCCTCGCGATGTTCCTCGAGGCGCACTTCGGTGAAGTCGAGTTGCACATGCCCGAGGAAGCAGACGGGCAAGGCGAGGGTGGTAATGAGGCAGCCCTCCTCGTCCGGCTCGACGAGGCAGACGCGCTCATCAGCCTTGTCTCATTGGTGAGCCTGCGTCCAGCTCCTCTGTATCCCTCCTGACATGCTGCATAGACCGTCGAGAGCACGAGCGAGCAGCTGAAGAGACGTGTGGAGACCGTCTTGGACATGGCGCTCTCGACCGTCAGCTCTTTGAACGAGTCGTTCACTTCGGGCGTTCCGCTGTTGAGCGAAGAGGTCGGTATGCCTGATGCGGTCAAAGACAAGTCTGGCAGCCCTTCCGTTCCAATGGGAGGTGATGAAAGCAAACCATCCTTGCCTGCCATCTCCGAGGACGCGGAACAGGCTGGCAAGGTCACGAAGCCCCAGACGGAAGCACCACAGGATGGCGAGGGTACTACTGGGTCTCAAGGCGAAAAGGCAGCTGCGAAATTGGACGAAAATGCCACTGGCGAAGGTGCTGAGGCAGACGGAGACGATGACAGCGAGTCAGGGACTGACGATGATGCTATCTTAGAGGTGCACGCCTGACAGTGCGTGGCAGTAAGTTGCTACTGTATCATGCCGCATGTATGTATTCGCATGTGCTATACGAGTATGTTGTCTAAACCTATAAATAATAAGCAAGCCGTGTACTCTCGTATACTCTCAACGGAAGAGTTATCGTGATTTGGGAAGCAAAAGCCTCTCGATTACACACTCAACCCTACCAAAAGTAACAGTCCACGGAATAACTATAAGGGTATCATTCAAACAACACAGGTCCGACAGCGCTAGGTATTTATCGACCACAGCGGTCCCATTGAAGTTGCCAGAAGAGTTACAGTCACCACGACCACGGTGCACAAAGGGATAGAGAACGCACAGGGCGAGGGAAGTTTCGAGACCAGTTATGCCTGTGTGGCGGTGCCAGGGCAGATAGAACTAGCCTCGCCCCCCATACCAGGACACCGCGTATAGGAAGAGGGAGATACAAACAGGGACCTAACGTACCGCGCATGAAACAGCTATAAAGCGGGCACGGACAGCAGTACTAACTAGGAGGATTGGGCTCGACGAGGACAGCGTATAGGCAAAGACTTTCACAACCAGATGACTGATCGACGCCAGCGACAGAAAAGTGAACAAACACTTTAGTGGCTAGCGCGATGAGCGCGGTGGTGCATGGCCACGTTGACGATGGGCTTAGGGCCGGGCTCGGGCTCCGCCGAACGCTTGAGGCGGAGAGCACGTTTGGTGTTGCGGGCGGGGCACTTCGCGGAGGATGAGGCGGACGCCGCAGCAGACGAGCTGGAAGCGGAGCTCGAGAGCGAGAACGAGGACGAGGCGGAGGAAGTCGGCGCAACGTAAGTCGATGTAGTAGTCGGCGCGACGTAAGTGCTAGTAGTCGGCGCGACGTAGGTGCTGGTAGACGACGGGGCCTCGGAGCTGGACGAAGCACTAGTGCCAGGGAGGTTGTTCGCATCGAGGGTAGTGGCATCAGCACAGAAAGCTATGAGGAGGCCAACCTGAATGGCAGTCAAATGAGCGAGTGATTACGTTGGCGGGGCGCTAGGACGAACGTTCTCCGCCTGGCAAGCCACTTGGACCTGGGTTTCGTCTGAGTAGTAGAAAGCAGCCGAGCAACCGGATGCGGGGCCTGGATAAAAAGAACCATGAGGTCAATCTGCCTTTCTTAGGGAGGCGTGAAATGCGTACAGTTGGCACCAGTGTTGTCACAACCGTCAAAGTACCTGAGCACGCGGAGAACGTCAGCTGCTGGTACGCAATATAGAAACTGACTACATACGCGAACGAAGTCCAGTAACTGAACGAATGCCTGGACATACTTGTCAGGCGACCGAATGTCATCTGCGTAGGCGAACTTACGGGGAGATCAAAGAAATGTCGGCAGACGAGCCACATCCTGCGCAAGTAGGGTTGGTTATGGTCATCTCCATCAACGTACAATCCTCTCCATTGTAGCCGCATTGGTCGCCTGTGTTCTGCGTGAGCAATGAGTAATATATATATGAACGCATTATGACGTGCCGTTTTGCAGATAACTAGAACGCGAATATTGAGAAATGAATTGAAGTACGAGAACCATGAAAAAGGGTGCGTACGCGATACCAGAAGAGAACGCGCCGTCACTCGTGTAGTCCTCACCGTAGGAGAGAACATCACCGCTCGCAAGGAGCATAGGCTAGATCGCCCCGGTAAGCGCGCCATCCTCAGGAGGTCGAGACACGCCGATGCTCACCGTTCCAAAGCCACACCTGTCCGTAGCGCCGCATTGAGTACATCCCGTTATATGCGTCTAAAAATGCAACGAAAAACTCACGCGTTGTAGAAACGAATGGTATGGTACTCGGCGCCCGCCTGAGAGGCGAGCGCGACGGCAGCCAGGACGGCAGAAAGGAGTGTGGAGAACATGACAGTGGGGACGAAAGGAACGTCGGTGAACGAGTGGTGGCAGGACGAGAACGAGGATGCTGGGAGCGCTGCGAGGGAAGGGGACGGGAGCGAACACAACGATGCGCGCCTTCAAAACACCGACCGCGGCCCTCTATCGTCACACAGTCACGCGCGGCCGCCAAGGCCCGCAGCCAATCTGAAGTCGTCACGGCAACACCCGTCACCGCGGTGCCTCTTTATGCGACCTCCGGGCAAATTCACTCATACTTACTTAACTCACAGCGAGGATTGCAATTTGATCACACATTTGTTTCGGGTCCGAGATTGACGGTGTATTGAAAGCACCTAGCAGCCGTTCTACGAATGCTACAGGACGGGAACGATGACACACGAACGCAATAACTGAGGATTAACAGAGCAGCGAAAACACAAGCATCCAGCTTGTAACAACCCACGCACGACACCGGGAGTACACCCAATATAGCACATATTGTCTCCCTAACCAGGGTATCGTGACCTCGACGTCTCTAGTATAGGACGCCGGCGAGTTGTGTGATCCAAACCTCGCATGCGAGGCCGACGAGATGTAGATGATCCGGGGAACCAGGAAGGAGAGAGAGGAGAGGAGGGTGGTGGCACGCAGCCACGGACCGCGCCCACCCGGCATGCACGTTCGTGACATTAGTGCGCGAGCAGGCTGTTACGATACGCAGCACGGGCGTGGTGGCGGCGGCCGCCGTAGACCTTGGCGAGGTCATACGCGGCAGGGGAAGCTTCGCGCTTCCGGAGGTCACGGCGCTCGAGGAGGGCGCGGCGGTAAGTTGAGGTGTCAGTCGATTCGCAGTTGTCCGCGCTGGAGGTGGCGCTGGCAGCAGCGCTCGAGGACGCCGACGGCACAACCGAAGAAGTAGGGACAGAGGTGGAGGATGCAACGGGTGCACTGACAGATGCAGAGCCAGATGCGCTGGCAGACGCAGAGCCGGAAGCACCGACAGATGCGGAACCGGAAGCACCGACAGATGCGGAACCGGAAGCACCGACAGATGCGGAACCGGA
>KV429042.1:343411-397330 GCA_001632345.1 Daedalea quercina L-15889 | reverse complement strand
CCGGAAGCACCGACAGATGCGGAACCGGAAGCACCGACAGATGCGGAACCGGAAGCACCGACAGATGCGGAACCGGATGCGCTAGCAACAGCAGAGCTTGAGGCTACAGGAGCCGAGGTGGCGGATGCGGCTGCAGTGCTGGAGGCAGAAACGTCGGTGCTGGTCTCGTCACCGCAGCCATCATCGCTGTCAGTGGCGGACGCGGTCGCGGTCGCGGATGCAGCAACAGAGGTAGCCGAAACACCATCGGTGCTGGTCTCGTCACCGCAGCCATCATCGCCGTCGTCACCGTCATCGCCATCATCACCAGAATCGGTCGCGGTGGGGCTGGCAGCCGAAGAGATGACAGTGCCAGAAGGGACGTCCGTGGCACTCGCAACAGCACCCGAAGAGGCGGCGGAAGAAGCCACGCCGGAGGAGACATCGACACTGGTCGCAATAGCGCCCGATCCAGAGCTGGTTGCGACACCGGAAGCCGTAGCGGAACCGGAAAGGGGGAATCCGCTAGCCGGGGTGGTGGGACGCACACGGCAAGACGAGACGACGGTGGTTCCGCTCTGGGTGACAGTCACAGAGGACGTGACGTAGCTAGAAGACGCGACGGGTGCCGAAGTGACGACGGAGGAGACAGCAGACGAACTGACGGCAGGGGAGCTGACGGCGGCAGACGTCTCAACCGAAGACGAGGCCACAGCGGTCGTCTCAACAGAGGACGAAGCCTCAGCGGTCGTCTCAACAGAGGAAGACGCCGCGACGGACGAAGCGGCGGAGGATGAGACAACGGGCGACACAACCGAGGAGGTCACCGGTACGAGGACGGGCTTGCTCGAGATAGGGACGCTCACAGAAGAGGCCGCAACAGTCGACGAAGCGTCCGTGGAAGACGTAACTGCCGTGGACGAGGCGGACGCTGCAGACGAGGATCCAGAACTGCTAGAACTGCCAGAACCACCGTTCACGTAGTCGTCCGGGTTGAGCGTGGTCGCGTCGGCGCAGAAGGCAATGAGAAGGTTCACCTGAACGGTTAAAAAAATGTTATATGTTGGTGACACGAAGACCGGTACATGAACTCACGTTGTCATCCTCGCAAGCAACCTGGACCTGGTTGTCATCCGGGCTGTAGAAGGCGTCGGTGCAACCCTCACTGGCACAGTCGGCACCGGTGTTGTTGCAACTACCGTAGTAGGAGAACGAAGTCTGAACATTGAATGCGTGGCTGCGAGATCCAGTACACGCGGTCAGGACGAGTGTACCCGACACCATCTGGAGATACGCACGGAGCGATGGCACTGATATCGGTAGAAGAACCACCACCGGGTACAGTTGGGTTCCCCAGAGTCATCTCGACGATGAGGCACTCCTCGCCATTGTAATCGCATGTAATGCCTAGATGACGATGAGTTCAATCACCCTTGTTTTGGTTGAAAGTGATACTAACCATTGCCACCAGTCAAGTAACTTGTTACGCGGTTGGTCAGTCAGCGGACGGAAAAAATCAGACGAATAGACTACGTACGCGAGGCCAGACTCGAAAGGACCGTCAGACGTGTAGTCTTCTCCGGTAGATAATATACCTCCATCGCCGATTAGCGTAGGCTAGAGCTCCCTTGTCAATATTCCGTTAGCTCTCATCGCAAGCTTGTAAACTCACTGTTCCAGATCCGCACAAGTTCGCGAAACGGACTGTGTGCGATTCAGCGTTCACGCCTGCGGTCGCCAAAAGAGCGGTGGCGAGAGCGGCGGAAAGGAAAGCGAGAGACATCGTGGGCGTGAAAACGGAGGTCGTGAGTAAGGAGAGGAGGGGCAAGGCCTATGTAGTGCCTGCGGTCACGGAGATGGAGGGAATGAGGGAGAACGGAGGACAAGGGCATCGAACGCGACGGGCATAAAAGGGAGCAACGCGCCCAATCACGGAGACCCCGGCAACCGCACACAGCACAACAACGGCCATTGGCGCGTCCCTCGTTCCAGAACTTCATCCCCCTGGAAGTTTTATGTCGCTCGGTCCCATCACTCAGAACTCCACCGCGTTGTGCAAACCATCGCTGCGAGATACACCGGGCAATGCAATTCGCACAAGATGCACGCGCACGGCAAACGCGCTACCCAACGCCCGCGATCGATCATTCTGCACTTGTTGTCTTGTTGAACGAGTTCTTAGATGATTCGCGCATGGTGAATGCACGGCCAAACGGCAAAATGACCGAGTACTCATGCATCATGGCCGCGGCGCCATCGACATTGAAGACACTTCCTTCATCGCGGTAAGTGGATCTAGCATCTTAGTGACCGCAGCCCTAAGCAGATAGTATCATTTGAACATATAGATGCGGCAATCGCCAGGACGCCCAAGGCTGAAGTAAATCGGCGTGCGCCGTACGGCGGGCATAACACGAGCAGACCTGCCCCACATTTGCAGTCACGGTATGTCCATTGTCCCCCTAAAACAAGACAACTCAGAGTAGCATATGGTCGATCCGTCGGCTCAATGATAAGTACGTGGGCGAGGATCAAGCCCAGGCATCCTTCCGGTTGAAGTTGGTGATCCTTCCCGAAGCCAAAAATCCATGGCATTTGACTCGTCATGTAACTTACGACGGCCGGTGTTCGACATCGGCGGGTCGGAGGATCAGCGCTTCAGCAACTACCCAGTGGGCCGAAAGTAAGTTAGCTGGACATGAGGTGATGCTGCATGAGGGACGAGATGACTTGAAACGGTGAGGCAGAAGTCTAAAAGTTTCATGTATCAAGGCGACTGCTCGGACAAATCCGAGACGAATCACTGCGAGCGCGCCTGGAGCGCGCTTCCAGGTGTGTCAACCCCTACTTTCGTATCTCCAAGTTTTTGCGCTCCCCGGGGCCCTGCCATCGTGCGGCAGTTGGCAGCATTGCATTCTGGTCAACGCCGTCGACCGGACCACTGAAGCTTACCGAAGACAGACTCAGCTCAATCTGTGGCGCTGTGGGTTCCTCGAGCCGTAGGGTGGAAACCGCCCGAGATACACCTGTTTCGGCGGTCTACTGAGGTCGTATATGATCCCAAATGATTCGTCTTGCTGCTTATATGAAGGTTGGTCTGCTTGAAGACTTGGTTTTTGAGCATCGACATTGGTTCCGGTCAGTAAAGGCACAAAATCTTCGAAGCATCGAGCGACTATATGGAGGGGAGATGGGACGAATACTCGGGCAGACGTTCGCACTTGGGTAACCTAAAGACAGTTTCAGGGAAAAGGAAAACTAGGCCTGTCGCGTCGGTGCTACTGAACATTGGACTCGATTCAAGAGAACGCCAAAACTTAGCCATCATATACATTCCTCATGCTGTATGACTGACAGCCGATTGCACTTAGTTGATGGTCAAGCTCATATATGCTTCTCATGCGTTGGTTTGCCTAACAGTTTGGAATCTCGGATGCGCACACTCTAGACTGTTCAATGACTGTATTTTGTTTTAAGCCGTTTGCATACTATGTAATGTACTATGGAATGTTTCCACCTGATCCCGGGCAGGAAACAATTTTAGACTGGGTTCAGTCGTAGGACTCTTTGAGGCACTGTCTAGGGTGCCAGCTTCGCGAATCCGACCGAGTTCTGGTCGAACGAGAAGACCGTGTAGACGCTCTTCATGAAGCTGTCGCCGAGCAGCCAGACGTTGTCCCCCAGACCCAGGTCTTGGCCCGCAAGAGCACCGATACAGTAGCTCGATCCAGGTGAGGTCATGCCGAGATTGAAGCTTCGCATAAAGGTCAATATGAGGATCCGAAAAAAGAGCGTGGAAGACGACTTACTCCGAGGCACTGACGTTCCAAGTCTTTCCGCCCCAATTGAAGGCAACGGTAGGCTGGCCGCTGCAGGGGAATTGCCAGATGCCATTCTGAGAATCGAATTCTGACGCTCCCGGGAAGGACTTGTAGAACGCAGCCACGTCGCTGGGGGGACCATACATGATAGTCGTGCCACTATCGATGATCTATGCGCCAAGTTGCGTAAGCCTGGGTGCTCGGGACACAATAATGAATATCGACGTACGGTTTGAAACCCAGAGTTGACGGCTTTGCCGTTCACAATGGCGTTGGCGTTGGCGATCTGCCAGTACCCAGAGCCCGTGACAGGGTGCCACTCGACTCGCTCGGTGAACTTTGAAAAGTCCAGCCCGCCCAAGTAGAGCTCCGAGCCCTGTACGGAGAGCTTCATGCTGAAGATACCGTATCTGAGTTTGCCCTGTGACTTCGCTTGGTTCGCGAACGGGGGCTGCCCGAGGCTGGAGATCGACTGGTACGCCATGCCCAGAATGCCATCCATGGGGTCTGTGGCAAACTTGTCCGACAAGGTGGTGACGGGAGAGAAGTATTGATTGTCCACTTTGATACCGGCGACAGTCACTGTGCGCAGTGAGCAGGATGTCCGCAGAGACGAGTGCGATGAGTAGACGTACCGGTATCGGTGAAGACAGGACCGGACACGGTGGATCCATCTCCGTAATGGATGGAGAAATTGCCTCCCTGCTCATGAGAGGTCGACGACGCGGCAGCAATATATTTGCTTTTCGAGACGCATGCTACGCTCGTGCAGTTCGTGGAAGGCACCCAGAGATCGGATGATCCCGCTACAAGACAGTCAATGGGGTGAACGTCACCTCACGTGGAACTCGACGTACTGTCAAAATCGATCAGGAAATTCGTCCCGGGGGTCCCGATGGAGATGGGACCAGCCCAGTCTTCGCCGTTCCCCTGATCGATGGTGGATTCTGCCTGACGCTTCTCATGGGACCCACTGGTCTCGTATGTACGAAGGGGCCTGATGGATGCACCCTTTCGTGTCCAGTGAGCAACGACGTTGCATGTTCTAAACGGCTGCAGCAACATACCTCATTCATACCGTCAGGGTCGTTCTTATGAAGGTTCACCATATTCTGACGATGTTTGCTGTGCCCCGTCAGCTGGATATCATGGTGCAAGTGTCAGGGAGACGTACTTGTGTGTGTGAACCATGTCCACGATGGCCTTCTTATGGTCGAAGACGCCATCCGCGGTAGTGAGTCCGCTTCGCTTCGCGAAGGGGACAACAGTACCCTGCGCCCGGTCAACGGGAGTCGCAGAGGTAAGGAGCGCGAGAGTGACAGTAGCAATGAGTGCGGACTTGGAAAACATCCTGTCAAAGGATAGCTGAAACGATAGACGAATAATGGACAAGTGGTGATGGAGTGAAGTTCGATGTCTCTAGCTGGCGATTCTTCCCTGTATTTATACATTCTCGGACAAGCAGCCTGTAGGTCAGGATGCATTTCGTTGCAGCGGGTAGTAGTGCCTAGAGCGCGTATACGGATATGGAAGTGAGTGTATTCCGCGCGTCCGCTGGGTCCGTCAACATGCCATCCGCGTCCGATTATGATCTGGCCCGGCGTACACAATGCAAGTCAAGGTGTACTACCTTCAGCTGGTGCAACAACGATCCATGTAAGGTGACACAAAACAACATATTCCCAAGGATGAATTAGACTGGCGGTGATGTGCGTTTTTTCCAGCTTCTTTTTTTACTCGGTATAGGGATCCCATCGCGGCAGCACGGTTATGCTCTTACGAAGGCGATCGCAAAAGCACGGACCATGATCGACTCATTAGTTCCACATGATCAACGGTATTCGGAACATGGGCACACCAAGACATGGGAGAGGATGCCTGAGGAAGGCCCTGCGGGTCGGAAGCAGGAGCGACGCGCCGGATCGAGACGCGCGGTTTCCCATGCGCGTCACGTGATCGCGTCGTTCACCCGCTTCCGCGGCCGCTGTCCGTTGCAGAGCAACACTGCTAATCCCTGGTAAGAGGGCAGCATCTCAATATTGGGAGAATTATTCAGCAGCATGTTGTACACCAACTCATCTTCGCTTCTTGAGCGCTTTGCCCTCATCGAGGCTCTGGTCATCAGTGTCTTCAAGACCACCGGCGCCATCCCGAGCGGACGTCGTTACAGCCGTATCCGCATCTCCGCGAGTAGTGGGAGCCTCCGCTTCGTCATGCTCGCCCTTTGGTTTCTCCGGCTCATCCGACCACGCCCAGGCCTGCGCGAAGTCGCCCGTGGAGAAGGCCGTAATGAAGAAAGAGATCATGCATGTAGGGCTGAAACCATGTGTTAGACTGAATTGCAGACGACGCGGATAGAACCATGCCTGAGGTATAGCAATGCTGGTTGTGCGTGCCCGAAGAAATGCATGACTGACATGGTCGTCACGAGGCCGGTGACATACGCGAATAGGCTAGCATAGAAGTACGGCTTGTTGTACGAGGCGCTCTGGACTGCCTTTTCGGATCTGTGGTAGTCGTAGCGCAGCGCCAGGGCAATGAATAGGCCGGGCACAACAATATCGCCCAGACCGAGCATTGTGAAGCCGTGCTCAGTGGAGAAAGTGAGCGATTTGGGCCAGAGGATCTTGATGGGGACGTCAAGGGTGGTCGCAACTTTGACCATCTATCGCAGCAGAACAGACATGACTTCAGTGTAAATGTCTCTTTTGGGTAGATCCATAACCTGTTCGCTCACCACCTCAGTTCCGAAGACCCACCAGATGTCGTACAGGAAGAGCCCAGACAGTAGCACACAACCTGTCTGAAAGGAGTCTATCTTCAGGAGGGCGAGCGCGTTATGCGCGAACGAGAGGGCCAGCATATCGGTGAGCAGGCCGGACTTGCGAGTGGTGCCCGGTCCGAAGTTGTACATGATAGACGGAAGCGCGCCGAGAGGAATGAGGATCAAAGATGGTGTGCGTATTGAAAACCTGACGAGCTCTGCGAAGGGCCGGTCAACACATGGACCTTGCCGGAAATGAAATGACATGACACTACCACGCCGACCCTTCAGACAAAGAAGCTGAATCCTATCAAACTGCCGCCATCTTTCTCTTCCAAGTGTACATCGAACAATTGAGACGAAGGACTGTAAAACACGTCAGACATACTATGACACAGAGGGCATAAGTGTGTAGGTACCTTGCTTACACTCCCAACGCCAGCAAAGGCAAAGTACCACTGCAGCAACCAGTTGATCCAATCATGTCCAAAGTATTTCACAACAAGATATAGGCCGAAGAGTACCACAGATCCGATCTGAATACTGTATAAGGACATTGAGCCGCCAAGGTCGAGCGATGTTCTACTCACGACAGGAAATAGGTACGCGTCTTGAGACGATAACCGGTCAGGTATATCTTCCTCCTCGTCTTCGTCTTCGGCCTCGGCGGTCGTCTCCTTCCCTTCAGCACGTTTCGTCTTACGCAGCTGGACAGCAAGTTGACTGAAAAGGAACTACCATGAATTGCTGCAGACTCACTGTTACGGAACCATGCGAACCGGCATAGATGGATATCGTCGCCAGACTGAGTAGTCCTGCATAAGAGGATATGAGGCCCCAGTCCGTCTCGGCGGACATGGTAGAGTGAGAACGCGTCCTTCCCACTGTCAGGCGCGCGTCGACGGTGACGGTCGACCACTCTGATTGAGAGCCACGTGGCAGCCCACGAAACGCCCAAGAAGGAAAGCCGCCTGCCCTTCTTGTCCTGACCGCCACGTCACCTTCAACCGCCGGATAGGGTTTAATGACGACATTATAACATTTCTGTCTTGCATCTTGTACTGGAGTTGTATCTATGGAGCAGATGATCAGGCCACATTTGATCCCAGTTATGATCATGTACTTCAGCCCACCCTTTCCAGGAACGGACCGTCTCACCGCACTAAGAATTATTGCCGGTATGTGCCATTACTACGGGCGGGTTGTATAACGTCGTATATTCCGTATTGTCGCTGATGTCTTTCGTAGGGAATATTATCGCCTTCCAATGGCGAGTCGCAATAGGCAAATCTATGTGTGACCAGTACTTTCTGCACATGAAATTATGCATCTATCCGCCATGAAACCTGTGGGCAAAGTATGAAGGTACGCGGTCACACCGCCATCCCGGTAGAGCTGATTTACTGCATGATCATTGTACTACCTGTTTTACCAATCGGATTGTTACGCCTCGAAACGGATAGCACTTGGAGGGTGGATCATATTCCAGTTCCATATCCGCTCTGCCGACGAGGTGGTCTTTGCATCCGCTCCCGACGTTCCACTCCCGCTATCCTGCCATCCGTGCCGAAGTGACAACTCGACCACGCGTCATGGCATCCGTGCTCTCTCTGATGTTCCAGCGGTAATATAAAAACCATGTTGAACTTCTATGATCATCACCGCCAGCACATATTCCCATTTACTTCCAAGTCACGACTTCAACGACAACATGTTCCCAAAGGCAGCCCTCATCACGACTGTTACCCTTGCTCTGTTGAGCTGCGCGACACCCTTTGAACGCAGCACGGGCACTTCAATCCCGTTTGCGAAGCGTAGCGGAGTCACCACCGAGGATGGACTCTTTGACCACGAGCTTGCTATTCAGAGCACGATACAGACTCATAAGTAAGTTCTATATACTGTTACACAGAATTTATCTCATATACTCTGCTATCAGCAAGCATCGCCAGAATATGATTAACCTGCAGAACAACGACCCGGAGAGTATGAACGAGGTGCGCTCATAGAACCTTTTCACAGAGACGGTTCTGATGTCCTCAAAGGGTGCGGAGATCAAGCCCCTCCGTGTGTACAATGCGACGGCAAACCACCATGAGAGGCGTCAGAAGGAACCGACCATCGACGAGGACAGTGATTTGGAGTGGGCTGGATACATTTCCATTGGTACTCCTGCACAGAACTTCTTGATCGATTTCGATAGTGAGTACGACGTGTGCGTCGTTGTTTCGTACGCTCACCACGCATGCGCAGCCGGTTCTTCTGACCTATGGGTCCCATCTTCATCGTGCACGAGTTCCGTCTGCACATCGAAGCACAAATATACCGCATCGTCGTCGACAACTACCGCGCTGAAGTCGGGGACCTTCACCATACACTACGGTGACGGATCAACCGTATCCGGACCCGTCTATACGGACACTTGTATGTTCCCTCACACTCAACGACTCACACCGAGACTGATCAAGCGTGGCAGTATCTGTTGCGGGCATCACGTCGACTGCACAATACTTCTCGCCGGTCACTACGCTCTCGAACAGCTTCTCTGGTGACCCTATCGATGGTATCCTGGGTATGGCGTACCAGAAGATCTCGCAACTCGGGCAGCCCCCGTTCGTGAACCTGGCCAAGTCGCAGGGCCACATCTCGAGCGCCGTGTTCGGGATGAAGCTGGCCAGCTCCGGCTCAGAGCTTTACATCGGTGGCACAGACACGGCGCTGTACTCGGGGTCGCCTGAGTACCACTCGGTAACTGGATCCGGATACTGGCAGATCTCCGGGGCGAAGGCTTTGGTGAACAACAAAGCCGTAAATACCGGTTTCCAGACCGTGAGTTCTCTCCGTCTCTCCCTGTGCATACGAAGCTGACGGGTCGCGGCGCAGATCATTGACAGTGGAACGACAATCATGTACGGCCCGCCGAGCGCGGTGCAGCAGTTCTACAAGTCCGTATCGGGCGCGTCGCTCTACGATTCGCAGAACGGATACTACCAGTTCCCCTGCAACAAGGCACCAACGGTAGCCTTCAGCTGGGGAGGCCAGAGCTGGACTGTTAGCGCAGCGAAGTAAGTATTGCACTCGCAATGCCACGACAGTGTCTGACTCAGGCTGCGTAGCTTCAATCTCGGCAGGGTTTCCAGTAAATCCAGCTACTGCGTTGGTGCCCTCGCTGGCCAGGATCTCGGCCTGGGCACCAACGTGTGGTTGCTTGGTGACAGCTTCATGAAGAATGTGTACACGGCTTTCTCTTTCGACCAGAATGCCGTTGGCTTTGCTACTCTCAAGTAAAATGACGTTTCGCTATAGTCTTCATATTTGTATTCTACCCTTATGCTGGCGCGCGCATGTAATTGAGGATGTTAATGATTGACATGAAACGATATTCACTCCGATGACATCATGGCAACCATGGGCCAGGTTGTTGGTGTGCGGTGCGATAGAACGGACCGTGCAAGATTGGAGAACGCCATAGATTTGAACGCAATGTTGCAGTCACGGTGGGAGACAGTAACAATTTTGCGGCCTTTACAGACTCTGCAGATGGGCCATACCAATCGACTTAGTACATCTAAGCATCCTTGGACTCGCCGCATCGTAAGTCGTCTACAGCTTCGTCAAGCCCATGCAGGTCTACCAGACAGGCCGATCTCAACAGACACGATCATCAATGTGAAGGCATCTTGTCGCCGTGAGTATGGTAGGGCAGATCTGCTCAGAGGAGTCAGCGGCGCCATTACAAAGGCAATTGCTCCTCGCCTCGTGCCCACCTGAAAGTTGAGAACCTGAACTCGGAGCAATTACTTGCTCTTGGGGGGCTCGGAGCAGCCGCATGCGGGGTAGGTGCAGGACCCGCCGTTGGCCTGGACGTTAGCGCAAGTAGCCTTGTCCTGTCGGATAGTCGACGTCAGCCTCATTCATCACGATACTGCAGCATGCTCCATCTGATGCTACTCACAGACATTGTCGAGTAGTACTGGGAGGGTCGATGTGGTAGTTTCGAACTGAGGGTGTCACTGAAATTTTAGGCCTCTTATACTCTGCGCGCAGGTGAATGCTCGCCAATAAGGGCGAGGATGTGAGTGTTGGATGATAATAAGTCTTCTGCCATTGGATAATTGACCGGAACCATAAAGGAAAGGACTAAAGATCGACGACGGCCTCTGAAAGACCAGCTTGCCACGCTGGTCTAACAAGTACAAGATGATTCGCGCTCGACCTTCCAGCTTTCTTCAATGTCGTTTGATATATGCTCCACCAATTGCCCCCACCGAAGGTGCAGCTAGGATTAGCTCAGTACTTTCATGCTCGACTCTGAGGTACGTACCCGCCACAGACAGACAAAATGCTACGAATCTTTGTATAGCTACTCGGGTATGCCGTTTCGCTTGAATCAAGTCTACCTGTAGTCATCAAGAGACATGTCAGACAGTGCGATGATATTCCCTATTTCAGGCTTGAGAGTTCAGGCGGCAGTACGGAACATGTACAGTTCCGCTCCGCCAGCCTTTGAATTCATAGGTCGGTAGTAGTAATGGATCTAATATCTCAGGGGATGGATGCGGAGAAAAACAGGCGAGCAGCAGACTTTGCGTGGTCGTCGCACGAACACGATTGACGTGCAAGTACACGCGGACCTACAGTACTTATCTCATAAGAGGGCATGTACCTCTGATCGAGGGATCATCCACGTGGTAGTATGGAGGAGCACTCGACTCCGGAAGAGGCGCATTTGCCTCCGTCCAAAAAACGTCGATGATACTTAGTATGATGATACGATCTGCATCTCACCACATTTCAATCTTGGATGCACTTATCAACATCCGCCATACCGACAACAGTTCAATCTGACTCCTGCAGATCGTATGCGGGTTTATGTATCACAAACACGAAGATCACGCACTGCTAGCGAGTTCCGCAGCCGCAAGCCTTGTTGAGACCGCTGGGCGCGGCGTGGCGCAGTTTAGTCGCATCAGCCAAGGCACGTTGGATCATACGAGCACTGGACACCGCCGGGCCGTACCAGGCAGTCTGAGTGGGATGCAGACAGATGTGAACAGTCATGGGGCACGCATAGCGTCCTATTAGGACCCGTTGCTGAATAGTGTCTCGTAACCTACACACATATGTCACTGTCGCGACCAATTCACTCTGAACCACCCGAGGACGCCACAGCCAGCTCCGACCGCTCGTACGGCAGTTCTGGCGAAGCGTTCCCAGCGGCGTCGCCGCCCATTGAAAGGCACCTTAGACTCCGTCGTAGTGCCCCGATGCGGACGTTGAACCTCCCGCGCTGTCCAATTCGATCCATACGGCATTCTGGTCGTCACGTATGTGCTGACCCTGAGCGCTGGGCAATTCAAATGTGGCACATCACATGAAGGACGCTTCCCGCATTCATGGAGGCCAGGTCGCATGTGGGCTAAATGAATGGACTGCTGTGTTCTCGTTGCGACTTGGGAAATGAAACGGAGAAGCCGCCCATTGCAAGTGGCAGGTCATATCCGCCAACGTGCTTCACCCATTTCGACACCCCGATTTGAAAGGCGCCTTCCAACGCCCGGTCGGCCCTGGCACAGTGAGGGCATCACTGAGGGACACCCACGCACTGGGATGTGTGCAAGTCTCCCAGCGCCGCCCTCGAGCCATGCGCTGACGTGGGACGGGGAGTGCGACTCGGACCGGAAATGAACAGTGGGGACAGAAAGCAGATGCTGCGCTGCCGCTGCGAAATCTAAGAACCCTCCTCGGATCTCGAATGCAGGGTTCAGTGGCGCCGCTTCGAGCTTATAGCGTGGGTGTGAGCGCACCTAATGTGGTTCGGCGGTAGTGTAAGCGCGAAAGCTCAGGCTGAGGCTGAATACAAGAGGCGCGATTGGGACAAAGGCGCACCGTATGTGCCGTGCGGTGGGTCAGGGTAAAGTAGGTGTTGGTGGCTGCCGTGGAGGTCCTAGATTTGTTCACATGCCAATTGAGCCAGATGAAGAGCAGAGGAGGGAGGCGAGTTAGTGCGGCGTTCGGATTCAAAAGGGACACACCTCACTAATCGCCCCGCGAGCGCAATGTGGAGCGTCCACAATTGCCATCATGGAGAACCGGAAGAACCTGTCATAGCGACAGCACGAAGCACGCCTAAAGCGGTGTCCCCACTGATCAAAGAGTGCATGGAGGGCCCTCTTTACCAAAGGGAATCCACCAGAATGACTGGCTGCACCCAGTGGACCGGGAGCTACAGCTCCGACGGGCTTCGCTGTGGGCATCGAGCCTGAGATCGATCACAAGACAGACTGCGCCGGCGTTGAATAGGCGGCCGTGGAGACACCGCGAAGTTCGAGAGCAGAACAGGACAATTGCAGAGAAGCGCAAATCGAGGTGTATGGCCGGGGCGTTCGCTGTCTAGAACATGACGCACACGACACAGCGGACCAAGGGACGACCGGCAAAGGCTAGATGCTGGGAACCGCTGCATGGGAGGAGCGCGAGCATCCTCAGGTCCCAGAATTGCACAAACAAGCACACGAGGGTGGCTGCTGTGGATGGGCTGTGATGGCAGGAGGAACCAGAAGCTAGGCTTGATCGAGTTTAGACCGTCCGGCGTTCGCAGCTGTCCATGCCGTAGAAGCGGATGCTTACGTAGCACGGCGTCATTGCCGCCAGTGAGTGCACGGCGTATGCAGCCCAGGATGTAATATCATTCAGGGACTGCGCGGAGGGGAAGAGGGCCACTGTGCAGCCCTGCACACGCAGACATGTACAGTTGGAGCGTCCATCTCATGTCAAGCCCTGCCACTCCAACGAGTGAGCCGGATCTGCCTGCAATCTGCCTGTCTGGGATCTCGGCCAATTTGAAGATCAAGGCACGGGTGACAAATCGACGGCGGCAGGGCCTCCCGCTTGCGGAAACCGCGGGGGCCGCGAAATGGCCGCAGTGATTCGGGCCCGGACGTCGGGCACCCGAAAATGGGTGCTCTCTCATTGGATCTCTGTACCTGAGTCGGGACGCCGATGCAAGCGCGCCAACTGATGCGACCGAGACAGCAGCACGAACCGCCGGGACGAGGCACCGCCAACAGGAGAGGTGGACAGAGTGCGAGCAAGTGGCGAACTCACGGCGAGCTGCCTCGACCGGAGAGTCGGATAGACGCCTCACTCCGCCTCGAGGCGGACAGAACATCACTGCTGGAAGTCCAACGTCGACGACTGCCAGTCATGGGACCGTCGACGAAGCTGTAGGGCACCATGCGTTGTCCCTAATGAGCCAGGCGCTCGGGGAGTTGGCCGAGCGAGAGAGGCTGTGTTGCAATAAATGGGAACTTAGTGCACAGATGGACCGGTGAGGGACGAAAAGACGCCAACGAGGCCTCGTGTATTGCTGAGTGTCAGGTAGATGTCAGTTCAGGCGTGCTTCGCAAGGGTTCGCGGAAGAGTCTCGTAGCAGAATCGTCAAGAATTGGGCTTACTGTGGAGGCCCATGTGAGCGAGACGAGACAAACAGTGGCGACAGTCGGATGCATCAGTTAGCATGTGGGCCAGCTGCTCCATCGTGAACTCCGTGCGCTATGGGATCAACCGAGGCGGAGATGTAATCGAGCGTTGTGGTCATGCAAGTGACGTGCACGCCAGTGCATGCCGGGCTCGGCGGTGAGCATCTTGATGCGCACGGTGGTAAACCATTTGGCAAGGTCTAGGCTGCGTCAAATCTGGAGCGCAGACGAAAAAACACACAGGGGCGAGGTCGCAAGCGCAAATGCAAGTGGGCTTACCGCGAGGTGCAATGCGTGCATTATCCGGCGAACCGGTGGCAAGAGCGCAAAAGCATGCGCCTCAGCCATCGATGCGGCGATGGGCGTTGTACGTGCCTAGTTAAATTTCGTCCGCGAGAATACCAAGCCTACAGAGAGTGAGGTCGGAAGCGGAACGAGAGGGATGCCGCCATGTGAACCCACCGACGGAATGCTAGAGATACGAGCAGTCGAGAAGTGGCCCACGCACCCAAGTTGCTTATTTGAGCAGCATGTATGGCTATGTGTAGCTTCCGAATTGGGCAGGCATTCTCACGCTCCCGCCTACGGCTCGCGTCGAGCTCGTGTCTCTCGCCGCCGGTGCGCACAACGCAGAGCGAGCGGGTGCGGGCGGCGAGGGGAGGGTGTGGTGGACAGGGGGCTGCGTACGAGGTCCGCACAGGCGGAACATGTTGATCGCGGGAACATGAGCGAAAATGGACGGCAAAAGCGTATGAGCGATTTGTTGGCCATCTATTTGGACTCCTCTAACGCTCGGGTGCGGTCCGTCCCCAGCAGCCACCGACCTGCTTCCTCCAGCCCTGCTCGCTGTCTCGCTCCCCTCTGCTCGCCGTTGACGACGCTCCTTTACACAGCGTCCGAGGCCCATCTGTCCCCGCCCTCGACCCATCTCGCAGAACCGACCATCGGCGAGCACGGCGCGTCACTGCCGGGTCTTGGCCCATCCCATCACTTCATCTAAGGTGCGTCTACGGTCCACCGGTCACCCTCCACCACCCGCCCCCCCAGGCTCGACCAGAGCTCACCGCGCTTTTTGCTCCTTAGGAGTCCTATGGAATTCCCCTCGTCGCCGGTTCGAGCGTACAACGAACACATTACCCGCCCCTGGTCGCCGCAGGGCCGACCGACTGTGACCACTTCAGGTCTCGAGCATCCTTCCTCATCCGCCCCATCCGTCGAGACTAGCCCACACTCGTCCTCAGTCTCTCACTCTGCGCACGCTTCCCCTTGGGCCCAGCACATCTCTCTCTCTGGTTCCCATCATCCGACTTCTGTACCGCCGATGTTGCAACATCCTGTCCCCCCTCCTCACCCTGGCGATACTTCGGGGCAGCATGGCTCCATGACCAACATGCCCAACCATGAGTGGGGGAACATGTTCTCTTCACCCCTTGATCCCTCTACCTTCCACGCGCTTGCGGCATCAGGCGTCCTGCCGCCAGTTAACGCAGGTTTGCCATCAAGCCTTCCCGCGCGCTCACCGCGCTCGCCGAATGAATTCTCGGCTAATGTTCGCATCCCCCCTCTCAATACGAAGGACATTGGCCGGCCTGGCGCCGGCCAAGGTTTGTCAGGGCACTGGTCGAATGCGCCATCTCCGTACTCCTCCACACCATCAACCTCTCAAAGAGCTTCACCACTGCACTTCAGGCCGGGGTCGGGCAGCCAGCCCTATGGTAAGCGTCGATCTCCCGTAAATGGACTGCCTCAGTATGGACCCATCAACATGCCTCCGTCGGGCTCCTCGATGGCGAACTCGCTCCCCTACGACAATCACAGGCTACAGGACAGCCGTGATGGCGGGCCTCACAGCCGGCGCAGCTCCCTCAGCCATCAATTGAACGGCCCCGGGCTCCCTGGCCCAAGCAACCAGTTCGATGTCCCCCTCGGTCCCCTGAACGAAGGCAGCCTCGACTCGTTCTCCGCACCGTTCCCGCCCGCGCCATCGTCACTCGATTACGGCGGCAACATGCACCACCCGCGCGAGCGCTCTCATCCTTCGCTGCCACCCTCGCTCTGGATGTCCCACACACCGGTGCCCTCTCACTCCGTCAACCTCCACGGCCCATCCTATCCTGCGCTCACCCAGATCACCGTCCCGCGGCATGGATCGTTGACCGACTCTCTCGGCGGCTCAACGCAGAGCCCGACGAATCTGTCACTCTACGGCGAATCCGCCAAGTCGTCGGCACCGACGTCAGCAGGCAGTCCCAAAGCGAAGATACTATCCGATCTGTTTTCCGACGATCTCTTCCCACACGCATCTCCTCTCGAAACTGCACGCCCCCAGAGCTTCTCGTCTCCTCGCCTGTCTGGATCTCCAGATTTGAAAGCGGCGGAGCTCGCCGACGGCGAGACAGACCCAGAGAAGCTGCAGAAGGAGGATCCACTCGCGACCCAAGTGTGGAAGATGTACGCCCGCACGAAGGCGAATTTGCCGTACGCGCAACGGATGGAGAACATCACCTGGAGGATGATGGCGCTTGCGCTCAAGAAGAAGAAGGAAGACGAGGAGAGAATAGCGCGGGGTGAGCTGCCGTTGAACGAGGACCAGGACCCTGAGACCGGCAACGTGGACTTCAGCAAGGTTAAAGAGGAGGCCGAAGAACGAGGGAGGCCAATTGACAAGGGGAAGGCACGAGTGCAGGTCGTCGGTTTTGATGGCGCCAACCAGGACGGTACTGACGATAATGAGTACGTGAATTGCGTGATCCAGTGACACGAGTGTGCTCAAACGTGCTTCGCAGCGACGTTGTGCCTATGGACTGGCGAGCGATGAGTCGGTCGCGCTCGCGAGTGCCTATGGACTGGCGGCCCGCTAGTCGGTCCAGGTCTCGACCACCCATGACAGGGATCCAATCCACAGATGCGATCAAATTCCCTTCGTTCTCCCCTCCCAAGGGATCGACAGCATCATCTACGATACCGATACCGGGAACATCCTCATCGCGCCCCGGTATATCTGCGGTTCTGGAGGCTGTCGAAACTGAATCCGACCCCTCGTTCTCCTCTGGTAACAGTCCGCCAGCACATCCGTCCTCGCTGCCAGCGAGCGGACTGTTGTCGCGACTGTCTGCATCGGCAACCGCATCCCCGGAGCAACGTGCATTCCCAAAGCACGTGCGAAAGACGAGCTTTGACCATACCGTCGCGCGAGAAGGCATCTTTAGCGGGGTAAGTGGTCGCCATCAGGTCAATGGAAAGCCACTGTCCCCTGAGTCTCTTGGCATGAAGCGCCGTGCAGAAGGGCCCCATGCAGAGAGCATGCTACGGGGGGACCAGCCCTCCGTGCTTCCTCATCCAGATCGCATCGACGCACCTGAGCCTGAATTATTCCGGCGCAATAGCCCACCATTCCCTTCGTCTTCCTTCAGTTTTAACTTCCCTTCGTCATACGATACCTCCTTTGACATGTTTGGCTCAACAAATACCCTCCCGCACCCCAATATCTCCGCCTCCCTCCCGCCACTCAAGGACATCCGCTCCCCAAGCCTATCCTTCCACGATCCCTTGCGTGCACCAATTCCTGGAGGTTTCTCACCTACCGTTGGCCCAGGTAGCGAAGGCCTTTCCGCGCCTGCTCTTGCTGCCTCCCACGCTGTGGCGGAAGGCTTCGCTCAATTAAACCCCGCCAACTTCGGTGCTATCGAGGATTCGTCTCTTGATTACAACCATCTCGCGGGCATGATGTACCCTGGCCTCAACGAGGCCCTCGGCGTAGGGCCTTACACGCATGTTGACCCCCACCAGATCCTACCGCTCGAGGCAGAAGGCGGCTTCCAGAGCTTTCATCCTAGTCCATCGAGTGATGGCTGGGGTAATGGCGTGAATTCGAGTTCGAATGCGTCTCCGGAGCCCTACAACCATTCAAACGCCTCGACGCCACCTTCGGCAGATAACCAGGGTCAGCGCAACCAGTCTCGAAAGATTGCGTCGTCGAAGCGAGTACAAGATGCAGCGCGAAGCGGTAACAGGAAGAAGTGGGTGCAGTTATGACGTGTAGTTGGGATATGTGATTGACGTGTGTTGTCAGCAGTCCTGAGGTCGGGCGCAGTGGAAACGGTGAAGAGGATGCGAACCCGACTGTTTGCACGAACTGCCAAACGACGAATACCCCATTATGGAGAAGGGATCCTGAGGGTCAACCGTTATGCAACGCGTGCGGTCTCTTCTACGTGAGTATCAGTGAAACGCCCATATATATACGCTGAGCTTATCTCTCTCCCCTTATCCAGAAACTGCATGGTGTGGTAAGGCCGTTATCGCTTAAGACAGACGTGATAAAGAAGCGGTAGGTTTCATTTAATGTCGCCCGCGCATGGAGACAGACTCACGGGTTTGCAGTAACCGCGCTTCGGGCACGCCACACGGCGCATCGCGCAAGGGATCCGCTGGGCTACCCAAGATTTCTTCCTCAGCTAGTCGCCCGCGTGCTGCGACTACGAGCTCGATGCCGATGGGCCTACATGGCTCTCGGCTGTCGCCCACCGCCCGGATGGGTGGGGCGACCGCGAATAACGTGTCCATGAAGCGGCAGAGACGGACTTCCGCAAGCGTATCAATGCAGTCGTCGTCTGGTCGTAAGCCAGGCGACGAGGGCATTGGTGCATAATACTATGTATCATACGGTGTTGGAAGTGTGTGTCTCCGCTGTCCCCTCTTTTATCTCTGACGTCCGTGATGCCTATGCTTGTATCTTCTCTTACATCTTGTAGCAGTTCGCTCCGAGCTCTGGTCCTCCTTGGTTCTCAGTTGTCTTTCATCATGCTTCCTATTGTCACGAGGGTATGTCAACGAGTGTACGATCACCAGTAGAGCCCGTAGAGTATTGTTCAACAGAGCTTGACATTCCGGATCACGCCCTTTGCAATCGAAACAACATGTATTGCATAACATCGCTCAGATATTCGTCAGTTAACTCCCAGCTTCAGGGAGATATCTGTTCCTCTTTTCTAAAAGGCAGCGCGCGGGACCCCGTGTCACGGTGTATATGTAACAAACATATTGTATTCACAGCTAAGGCTAAGCAGTGCGGCATACAGGGACTACGCAGGTACTGGTATCTACTACAGTATAACACTGTTCAAGCTTAACACAGCACCCGCAAAAAATGAACAATGGCAACACTGTAACGTACAGGCAGCTCTACAGCTAGCTTAGGCGATGTCAGGAGAGGTAGAGGTAGTGGACGTCGGATGTAACGAACGCATCAGGGCTCCCAGGACGGATCATCATCTTCATCGTCTCCATCTCCATTGCCATAGTCATCTTGACCCCCTTGCGCACCTCGGCATATGCATCTTCCGCCCTTCGTCCCGGGGCCACATACTCGGGAAGCTCCAGGATGCTCGTCGTCGGTATCTCCTCCAGGCGCGCCGCTTCTTGTAGATATCCGCTTGGGCTCCTGTGACCTCCCCTGAGGCTACCGCCGCCACTTCATCAGCATATTCAACCATGGCGCGCATCATTTCTTCAGTGCTCATCCCTCGGTTGCTGAGGAACTGACGCACTGGCATCAGGTCTTCGAGGTCGGGAGACAAGCGCCTCCGAGTCTTCTTCGGTGCCAAAGCAGCCAGGTGCTTATCAATAGCATCCCTGCAGGCAGCATCAATGAGGTTTCGTGCCAAGCCCTGCAGGATGTCCTTTGAAACCATGCCGTCGAGATGGTAGACATCCTTGAGCAGGTTTGGAGCCGTGGAGCTGTAGAAGCCTTAGTGGCTCTCCTCATCACTGGTTACATCCAAATGTACGTTGAGACAAGTTGTGTTCACTGAGCATTCTTCATCTCACTGTCTAAGCTTTGCTGCAACATCTGCTTGGTTGCTGATGAAGTTATGCAGCCTGAGCCAGACACAGGGAATGAGTGAGAGAGGGGAGGTGAGTCAGAGAAGATGTGAGCGGCAGGTATGGCGGCAATATGTGAGGATACACAAGGCGTGTTTTTATAATACTTTTTCAAGTTCCTTCCTGAGTTGTGTAATACGTGGCCGTGCACCACTTTCTTTTCGCTTTCTATAAACGGAAGCACGCGGGTCCCCGCGTGTTTCCTAAGTATTAAGTACTTCATGTCAAAGTAAGCTTAATCTCCCTTCAGTTGTCCATAGCCTCCAATTACATACAGTAACTAGCACCACAGAATCATAAGTATGACAACAATAATTATGCAAGATGTACACAAAAACATGCTTGGTTGCCGCGCTCAGATTAGTCGTTGTCGTCGTCCCCTGTCTCCGCTTTCTCCCTCCGGTGCATACCGTTTCCAGGAGAGGGTGACGGTGACAGCCCGGCACTCGGGGGCGGCTCGTCGCCCTCCTCTATCGTTTCACCTTGAGGTTGACCCCTCCATTTGGCTTTCATACTATCGGCAGGCTCGTCATCAGTGGGACTCGCGACAACGAGAGCGCGCTCAAGCGCCTTCTCCCCCCTCTTCTTCAATCGGAGCGACATCGCCGCCTGCAGCGAGTCTATATATGACTCGTACTTGACGATTTCAGTCAGAAGGTACTGAGACTTCTTCTCCCAATTGCTCAAAGCCTTAGCAGCGTTAGCAGAGCGAGGCTGGTACTGCGCAATAGGCGTAAGCTACGGCACACCATCGATAGGGTGAGAGGGGAACATACTAGGTTAGTCATGGGCGTCCTCAGTTCGTTGTGCTGCTTAAGCTCAGTTTTGAGATAGGCGACGTGTTTCTGCAAGGCTTCAAGTTGGGTCTCCTCGTCATGGTTACTGGGCACCGTCGGCGGCATGGGCGGTTTCCATTCGTTGATGAACGTCCTGTCCGCCCAGGGTGACTTGTCTGCTCGGACAGTGGCCGCGATGTCCTTTAGCCGACTCCGTCCGCTGCGGCCGCTCCTGACACTGAGCCCATCCTCGGTGTCGTCGCGCTGGAAGTTGTCCTCGGATACAGACCGAACCCGTGTGATAGGGTCCATCACGCGATTCCAGCCGTATTCCATGTTGGAAACGCCGCCGATGAGGGGTTCCTTGCTTTGCCGAGCCGCCCAATAGTTACATGTCGAGACCCATTCGTTTACGAGCTCTTCAGTACCAGCCTGGAAGAAGTAGACACCCCCGTTTGACAGGGTAAGTACCATGCAATGCGGTCGTTGACGGTTGTACCCTGGAGGCGGAAGAGCATGTGCGAGGGAATGGGCAAGGATCAGTTTACCGACCGGTTGCGCGTTGTCCTGCGCAGAATAGTCAGGAGCCGCAATAACGCATATGACGGCCTGTCACTCACAAGCCAATTGCCACCGCCAACGACATGCGAGGCGCCATGTGCATGATCTCCAAATACGAACATACTGAGCTCGCCTCTCTGGATGACAACGAAGACATCCATCCACGCCTTCGACTTCGCCCTCTTCCCGGTGGACTCCCAGTACTGTTTCCGGCAGAGCATGCCTTCCTTTGCCCAGGGTGGACCCAGTAGGGCAAGTTCCTCGTCCGTGATGCTGACATCAGTACCAGTCTCCTCGCTCTTCATGCTATGCGAGTCATCCTCCTGAGCCTCTCGGATGATGGTATGGGAAAGATTGGACGCAAAGCCCATCGCTGGGGTGAGGAAGGATGCTGTCGAGGCGTGGAGACCCTGCACAAAGAGTTAGGATTTCGGTCGAACTTATCGGAGCACAACCTACTTCGATGGAGTTGGCGAAACTCGGCGCTGGACTGGCCCGACCATCAATGCTACTATTGCTGCTGTACGGGCTGACTCCCGCCTGCGCATGCAATATCGACTGCAGCCCCCGGATGCTACCACGCTTGAGGTTGGCCAATCGATCGCCTTGCTGACCGCGAAGGCTCCGCTGTCGCAGAAGTACTCCGTGATGTGGACTAAGAGAGGAAGTGGACGACCGAGCCATCAGTGTACTACCAACGGGCTGTAGAATCTGCTGGCTCTTGACGGCGTTGTACATTTCCTGAGTGGTCATTCAGCACTTGGTCACATCTCTGTAAGATGTCGACCAACCTTCAGGACGTTCTCCATCTCTACCTCCCAGCTCCGGTCATGCACAACAGCGGAAGATGCAGGATCACGATCCTGCCCTTTCGGGTCTCTCGCTTCCTGGCCCGACGCGACCGACACCTGACTACCATTGACTGGCGGTTGTCCTACACTATCCGAGGCCGAGCTCAACTGACCACTCGACGTTCCTGCGGATGTCACCGGGTGGTACATCCCCTCGCGAGTCCCGATGCTGTTCCAACTCGCAATGCTGTCGCTGCGCTTTGCACGGCGCGCCGCATTCGCGCCGGTAACGTCACTGTCTGACCCCGCACGGAAACTAGTCCAGTCGTCATACGAGAGATCGCTGTTCGAGCCCTGGTTCGGCTGCAGCTGCATCTGTATAGTACTCAGTGTGTTCCTAATGAACTGACCTCGCGACATCCGCGTCACGAGGTCTGCGACGTGCAAGTCGGTGTTGAGAAGGAGGAGGGAGTATGTGACCGCGTGAACAACACCTAGAAAACACCGTCAGCCTAGTGAATCAACCCATTTCGATGATGGACGTACTCGCACTACCAAATATGCTAGTAGGGTTGCATTCGAAGTATCGTCGAGCGAACTCCTCAAGGATCCGATCCACCTGTTGCGTCTCGGCCTTGAGGAATAGCTTCGCACACAGCCGCCTGCCACGGCGCTCAGCGGCCCTCCACACACGACGACGACGAAGACTTTACCTGAAAGCATGGTCTAGCCGCAACCCAGAGAAGTCGAGATGCTCTATATAATGCCGGAGCGCCACCTTGTTGATCGCACTCTGCCCGCCAAGCCACTCTGCGATCTTGTCCTTTGCCAGGAAGTCTTCGTCCTCCCTCCAGCACCGCTCCGCCAGCTCGCGCCCACGCGCATCGAGGTCTGTGCTCTCCTCGCCCGGGGTCTTCCCCGATGAACTCCTTATAGGCGCAAGCCGCGTGATCTGTTCCCCACCCATGTCACATGCGGGCACGAGCGATGGCTCCGACGTCGACGCCGTCGAGCGGTGCTGCGCCCGGAGACGATCCATGCCCACAACACCGGTGGACGCAAGCGAGCCGCTCCCACTACGTACCTGGGGCGAGCGCGGGCCATATTTGAGCGATGACACGCGAGGCGAACCTGCGTTTGCTGAGCCCGAGCGAGCACGGATCGGCGAATGTGACGTGCTCTGCAAGGATGCTGTCCGAAGGGGCGGCGATACAGTCGGTTCCGCAGACGTGCTCGCTTCCGCAGGCTGTACGTTGAATGTGGGATTTGGCATCGTGGCAGGCGAAGAAGCGTTCTTCTTCATCGTCGGTCGCGCGTCGTCCTCCCTTGCAGCACCATCACTCTGAGCACGCAACGCGGTCAGCGCCGGCCGGCGAGCGGGAGTTGTGGGATCGCGCAGGTCGAGCTCGGTCGCACTATCAAATTGCGAGAGCTCACCACGGAAGTCGGAAATTATGCCACTGAGGGTACGTTCCCACTTCTCCGGCTTCCTACCCTCACCTGATGGCCGTGCCGGTGTGGATGGGCCTGCGCTCTGCCCAGCAGCCATGACCTTCTTGAGATCTGCGTCACTCACGGACATGCTCCGCCGCTTGTTCCCGCGGCTCGTCGTGCGCGTGTGCTTCGAAGCGGACGTCGGCCGCTGGCGAAGGGTTGTGGTGGGAGAAGGCGAGCGGGAGCGGGTAGGTGGTCGGTCGACTAGCACAAGGGAGAGGTCGTCGGTGTCAGAGGGCGCGGAAGGCAAGCTTTTATTGACGCTAGATGAATCACTGAACACGTCCGAGGGATCCGCGCGCGGTGATGCAAAGTTCTGTCGGTGCTTTGCGGGTATGGGAGGGACGGGTGGTGTGAAGGCGTCTATGAGCGGTGTTGACGGATAGGATGCGACAGATGTAGTTGACGGCGATGATGTGATTGTTCGCTACGGAGTGTCAGTGAGCGTAAGGTGGACGACTGAGCTGGGCTGCTTACCGAGCGTTCGCGGGTACTCGACTGGCCAAGCATTTTGCCCAAGAAAGCAGAGGTCTTCTGTCGCACGGAAGACTTTGTGTTCTGCAGTGTCCGTTAAGAGAAAAAGAGACAAGCACTCAGATAATGTACCTTGGCTTGACCCAACGAACGAGGACTGGTCATGACCCACTCTGAGTTTGTGCTCGTGTTACCGTCGTGAGCCATGTCCATGAAAGAGTTGGGCTTGAGCTTGCGGTTGGAAGCTGGGGTGGCTTGCGGCGAGGGTGCCGGCGATGAGGTCGAGGACCGCTTGCGAGTCGTGGCTTGGGAGGCATCGGATCTGCTCGGTGCCGTCGGCGAGTCAAAGGCCTTGTCGCCGTTAGTGGTTGAGCCCCGGGCCTTTGCTTTGCGTAGGAGTGTAGCGAGGTCCGGGCTGCTCGCAGTGCCGGACGAACGGTACATGGAGCGCCGTTTAGTCTGATACGCACTTTCCGGTTCCTGGGACAGAAAGTCCGTCGAGGACGATGACGGTGCCAGGTTGGGACGGGTTGATGGAGAAGAGGAAGGGCCAGGACGAGGACTGACGACCGGCGAGGGGGTCGGAGGCACAATGGTAGGCGTGGCGGGTATATTGGGCTTGCGTGGTGATGGGGAAGAGGTGGAAAATGAGATGGAAGCGTTGGAGAGATCAGCACCTAAGCTGTCTACGTCGAGCCCCTCCTTGAGGACGACGGTGCCCCCGGCGCGCAGCGCTTGCTCGAAGTCTAAATCGGTGCGGGAGACGCGTCTGGCGGCATGGAGGTCGTTGGATCCAACGGCTTGGAGGCCAGACCGAAAGGAGGACGGCGGCGGAAGCGGCCGCGGGGACGGCTGTCTGAAGAGGGACGCCAGGTTGGCAGGCCACGGTCGCGAGACGTTCGCGCGTGTCAAGCTCGCCCTTGCCGTCTTCCTCCCAAACTCTCGCTTTGCGCTGCCGCCCACACGTGGTCACAAAACGTTCTCCCATCCCAAGCGCTCTCCTCCCTTCTCAACCGCCATTCTCCTAATGAATGCCTGTAAATTAAATCTCTAACTGTCTTCCTCCCCCGACACTTTGGACACGCAGTTTTAATCCACCCCCAGCGGAGGCCGAACACGGGGAGAACCATATACGTACCCGGATGCGGGCTGAACGAGCTTCGGCTCAAGTTTTCAACGGCTGGCTTTGCTTTGAAACTGCTTCTGATGAGCAGTACCGATGCATGCTTCGGAGGTCTCTCTTGTGAGGTGTGGTAATCCTCTGGTACGTGTAACTTACCGGCGTATCAGGCTCAAAGGTTCGAGGTTCTCATGATCACCTCCCACTACCTTCAAGCTCGGACTAGATAACGCGGACTCGAAGAGTCAACGCATATACGTTGACGTTTCCGTGTACAACTCATCGAGGCGTTTGGTAGCCCCGTATGTCGGTAATGACCCAGTACCCGGATCTGAGACGTCAAAGTCTCGTTGCTACCAGCTTGTCGCTGGATGCATGATAACCACGCTGTAGTGTGTCCTGAAGTTCACGCCCATGTTCCCATCGATTCCAACCACTGCAGACGGCCTACTTATCCAACTCGCTCTTGATCCCGCGTTGTCTCCGGACCTTCACCTCGACTTTATCGCGTGCGTGCAAGAGATCGAGATTATACGATTTCCATTCCGCCAACGAATATCAGATCGACAGTAAGTACAGCACCCTTCCGCTCGACTACGACCAAGGCAAACGTCGGGCCATCCTCACATTTTCGCTGTATCTAGGCCATTAATATCCGTCTATACCCTCAACTGGTGTGCGCCCACCTGTCATCTGCGTGACGCAATTGCTCGAGGAGCATTTACTTGCTCTTGGGGGGCTCAGCACAGCCACACGCGGGCCAGGTGCAGGAGCCGCCGTTGGCCTGGACGTTAGCGCAGGTAGCCTTGTCCTACCGCGTTCGTCAGTTAGTGCGCCCTCTCCCGGTACCAACTGAGCCCACTTACAGACATTGCGATTGAGATGTGAGGCGAGGTGAGGTGCGGTGGTGAGTGAGTTGTGTGGGTGTAGACTAAGGCTGACGGTGCGACGACTGTCCTCTTATAGGATTCACAGCCTGTGGCTATGGCTGCCACCACCGCCCGCCGGGGTATCGTCTGTTGAGTTGGGTATTCAAAGCAACGTCATTGGCTGGAATTCGTCCAATAGAGGTGAGAAGGTTGGTCATGCCCTTCAGTGTGACACATTCCCAAAGACGGCCGCCGCGCGTAGCTTCGATAACTGACATGACCCTATAACGACGGCGTCTTCATTCGTGAGCGTAGGAGTCGCGACTGAGGGAGAAACTGCAGGCTAACATCCCTGTTACGAGTGGTCGGTATGAAGGATCCGTGTGTCATACGTCTGTTACATGCAAACAACTCAGCTCTAGATGACTTCTCTTCCTGCAGTGGATTGCAGATAGCGCCCCGCACGACAACCGCTCCGCTCAATGGGATCGCAGGCAATGTCCTTGTATGTTGTAGACATGTTATCCACATCTGTGCTCAGTACTCAGTCCTTGCTCCCGTTGCTTAGGTATCATGCTCACGAACTATAAAAACAGTCATATCTCTGGTGGGTGGTGAGGGGGTACGACATATCGACGTTGTGGCCACCTGTACGGGGCTTACCGAAGATCAGTGTTGTCTTCGAATCTGCTCGGTGGGTCATCGAAATCACGCACGCAGATTCCTCTCTTCCAAGGCTCATTTGAGGTCGGCGACTCTACTCCCGGTTAACTATCGGAGGTGAGTTGTTGTCGGATGAAAGCGCCCAGAGTTTTGTAACACCACGGTCTCACCGGACGAGGTTTTCCTCCTCGAGGGCGTGACAGCAGTGCTCAGTGCCAGTCAGCGTGCACCGTTATGTACAGTAAGTATGTCTGCGGTAAGACAACCCACTCACCGAGCGTTGCGATCCGCCGCTCCGACATACCGCGCAGCGTTTCGACCTGCCAGTGCCAGTACGCCACTCTCGTCGATCTGCGGCGCACGAAACACCCGAAGAAGCCGAGACACCTCTCTGAACGACTGATTCGATACGGGTGCCTATGGGAGCAGCACGCGCACTACATACGCGTCAAAGATCGAGGAGGGGCTCTCTTCGGCCTACACGCACGCCAGGGATCGTTGGCTCAACGACCCGGAGTTCTCGCGGCGGCACGGCCCGAGGGACTATCTCCGAGGCAGGGATGAGTTCGTTGAGTGGATAGAGGTGATAGGAACGTATTCAAAACCCGTTGCAGAGATGTCAGTCGAAGAGTATGTCCATTAGCCACCCTGCGCTGGAGTACTAGATAATGCAATTTGTCGCAGCCGCTGCACTGTCACATTCGCAGCAGTTTGTGTGTATAGCTTCATATACAGCAATGAGCCGTGCCTGCGAGACCTGGATGTCCTCGGTAACTCAAAGCCGAGCATCAACAGGAGACTGCGTGACCCTTACAATTCAGTCCATTTACTGGCGTCGCTGACCAACTTCCATCATTTGTGCTCTGGCCTATCAGGACTTCCAGGACTCCGAGCCAGATTTTTGCAGCCACCCTGCTAATCCTAGATGGAGAAGGACCTATGCTGCTATCGCGGCGAACGTGACAAGACAATGCCTACAGTAGATACCAATTAGACGATATGGCACCGATAGGCGAGTTGGAAACTTACCCCTCGGTCGTCAATTCATCCACAGCCCCATCCTTCCGAAGATTCTGGGTCATATGTCCATCGTTGCAGCGCCCTATCATAAGTAGCCTGCACTTCCTATCTCCTCTTCTCCTTGACACGAATGTAATGTGCATGTTCTTCCCATAAGCAACCGTACTTGATCAACGTGCTGGCAACACGCGACCTGCGCGAAGAGATATTCTTGACGCACGGGAGTCTATGACGATGTTCGAACCTTACGAAGGTGGCTGGTAGGTCGAGATCGCGGTCGTCAAGATGTGGCGTCGACCGTCGGTCGAGAGTGATACGTCCCAATTCCGAATGCGGGTCAAGCCGCTAGAGGCGGTGACTCGGCCGGCGAGCTTTGCTGCTTTTTCATGACAATAATGGCCACGTAGTAAAGGTGGAGTCGCTGCAGGTAGGCGGGCAACGTCCGCGTCAACGACCGGAGGTGCTCTCGACATAAAAGACGCCCGCCGGCTTTTATGGTCTGCAACGGAGACTACTCTCGACGGCGATTGGCCAGAGCGTGGCGCGCGATGCGAATTCGGAATGGCGCTTGCGAACGGATGACGGTGCGCTTGTCTATTTCTTGCTCATCTGCAGAGCTCTGTCTTTTTCTACCCGCCCGTGGCCGATTCGCATCGGCGGAAAACGTATAAAATGGGCTACCTGGAATCGCGGGGATCCAGCCGCATTCTAGTACCGACGGACACCGACAGAAAGTGCCCATTCATCGTCACTGGCAGATTTCTTGAACATTGTCTCTCGTCGTAATGTCGTCCTGCGAGAAGCCCCTGCTCCTTCCTCGAAGACAATGGAAGTCGTGGCCAGACCGCATTCGGTATGCTCAACACCGCAGCTCTTTGCTAGCTGACATTACCGAGACTCACTGGACCCCATGCTAGACACTTCACACCAGCATGGTTTGCGGTAGTCATGGGCACTGGTGCCGTGTCGACCCTTCTCAACGACTTTCCATACGGACAAGACAGCAAACACCTCAAGATCGCTGGCTGTGTTTGGTTCATCCTCAATCTTGTCATTTTCGCCTTCGCATGCGTATGCTCTCTGCTAAGATATATTATGTACCCTGAGGTTCGTTGCTTGAACGAGTTTTGATTTGCGCTGACGTCGGTTTAGATCTTTTGGCTGATGTTGAGTCACACGTCACAAAGTCTCTACATCGGCTGTTTTCCTATGGGTGCCGCGACGCTGATCAACTCCGCATTGGTACGTTACCTCATGCGCGCAATCCTACCAACGGTCGACTAATATCATCAGTAGGCGCTGAATCAGAATTGGGGATTTGGAGGCACAGGCTTCCTGTATGTGCTTTGGGGTTGCTGGTGGCTCGACTCCGCCATCTCCTACCTCGTTGCGTTTGGTATGCTCTACACGATGTCCGTGCGAGCCGTCCGTTTCCGGCTCTGACATTCGCTAATGAGAATTTCTAGGACTGTCCGTCATGAGCACTCGCTTTCTAACATGGCCGCTGTATGGCTTCTGCCCGTTGTGCCCCTGATAGTCGCATCGTCAACAGGCGGTCTCTTGTCTGAAGCACTCAAGCCACACTCGCATACCCTCGCATTGCTCTCGACGGCATTCTCTTTTGTCATGCTCGGGATGGGCCTCGCCTTCGCCTTCATGATGATCACGATCTACCTCCTTCGTCTTGTTATCCACAGCGTACCTGACTCCGGGCTCATCCTCTCCGCCTTCATCGTCCTCGGTCCGCTCGGACAGGGTGGCTTCTCCCTCCTCGTCAACGGAACATCGATCTCTGAGCTACTCCCGCTGCACATCGGGTCAGACTTCCCCCAATCTGCGCTCGCGGGCCAAATGATCTTCGCAGTCTGCTTTTGCGGGGCGTATGCACTGTGGGCGATCGGTATTGCATGGGTTGTCGTTGCAGTGTGCTCGATCTACCACGTCATTGGGGTTCGCCGGAGTAAAATCGCGTTTAATATGGGCTACTGGGGCATGATTTTCCCGAACGGCGTCTTCGCGGTCTTGATCGTCGAGCTGTCAAGGGTGTTGCACAGCCCGTTCTTCAAGGTCGTCGGTTCGCTGTGGTCGGGTACGTCTCGTCGCTGCCGCGGGGAGCACGTTTTATTGATTTCATTTCAGCATTCACATTTCTCCTATGGGGCTTCGTCTTCCTGCGGAGTATCCCTCCTTTCATCGATGGATCTCTCTTCATGGCACCATGCCTCCCTGACGGCCGACCACGCCAGCAGCTGCTTCCCACCTCGCAGACGCACTCGCACGCCTGTCAGCGAGCCGCCTCGCCGGACATAATCCCCAACTCACCCCCGCGGGGCGAGAAGCTGTACGTGTCAGATCATTCTGCCAAGTCCTCCGCGCGTGAACATCCGTGAATCTTCAGAGATGCCTCTGGCGTTCTGCGGAACCATCTTCAAGACTAGTAGCTCGGGCGACGAACGGTTCTCGTACGGATATTATGTCCTCTATGTTGCTAGATTGGACTTCGTAGCGTGGTACGATATGACATTAATAATACCTAGTCACGACATTCTCCGGTATGTCAACCTTATTCAGATACAAGTACAGAGATTTCCGGCTGTAATTGACATGTCCTCGACAGTGAGCGCAGATGTACGATTACAATTAATGTGAGCAGTGGGCTTTGTCACGCCATTGACCTCATGCGAGCTCACAGTCACGGAGTGCGCCGGCACTTGGCTCAGTATCCAGCAGATACGCCTAATGGCCACGACTGCCGAATCCCTTTGACCGGCGGGTGCGACTAGGAGAGCGAACATGAACAGCGATGCTTCGGACGAAAGCCGGTCCGACATCCGTGTGCCCGAAATTAGTGTTGCAGAGAACGAGTACTACGCCGCCACGCCCAATCGGCTATTGTATACCACCAGGAATTCGTATTCGCGGGTAATCGGGCAGAGCGACAAGAGACAGCAGGACGACGGCATGGAACACACGGCAGGTCGAGATCAAAATCATAGATTCACGCCGATGTTACCTAGTCCTCAACCAGATGGTCAAAAATATCCTCGGGTTCTTCCTCGGTGAGGACCACATCCTTGCTTCGGCAAGCTTGCGGTCCATCGCCCCTACTGTAGCACACAATCCATTCTTTCGTCTCTGTACATCGATTCCAATTTCCGAGTAAGCCCTGACGCAGCAGAAGCGGGGTCGACACATTGTGGGAGTCTGGAATTTGAGAGAGCTTCCGAGCATGGCGCGGATAGCAGAGCGCCGGCCGTTGTTGACCAGGTTACTGGCAACGATGTGTGCAGCGTCGCCTGTGAAAGTTTGTGCATCGCTAGACATGTTTCCGTCCTGGCCAAAGCTCATAGTGAACGTCATTAGGGTGTCATCGTCCCTGCGCGCACGGGGTGCCGCTGTACGAGCTTCGTGGTCGGGCTCGGCGTTATGATACTCTTGAGTGCGCTCAGCACTGCAGGATTGAGATAAAAATCAGCAACACAGGCGACGCGACCCAAACGGAATGAACATTACAGTGCAATGACTGTAGTATTGAGGCCAGCCTTGCACCTTACAATATAAACTTCGGATTAAACTTACGCCTCCGGTGATGCTTCTTCAATGGCTTATCACTTTTTCGAATCGGCTAAGCCACACGCAATATCCTCAGCGTTTCGCTGAACCTGGCAGTGTGTATACAAATACGTTTCATGCTCAGATCTCAATTTTAGAGCCTCAAGTCTTCAGCCTTTCGTAACGCGAAAGCACTTCTGTCGAGCTCTGATCCGGAAGGTTAGCATGTATTTTTCTCAATGAGAAGACTTGCAATGTAAAGTACAAACATGGCCAACGTGGACAGGACACATCTTTGAACGTGGCAGTATAGTTGTAGCACACACCAGCAACCTCGGACAAGAACTGAATAGTCTACTCTGGCAGCCGAGCGTCCCAGATCTCGAGGAACTTCCCCTTGGATAGTGTTACCCTCTTGCCAGGACGATGCTCCGGTGCAACAACATATCTGTTACCATCCGAGTCCAGTGACACCATGACAGCAATGACCGTGCAAGCGCGGACCCGACGCTGACTGGGCAACTTATATTTGAAGACGGTTCCAACCAGTGCTGGTCCAACCTCAACATGCGGGGTTGCCATAGGTTGCTGGGCGTCTGTCTTCCATTGGCGATACACAGGGTGGTTGAGGAAATCGGGCTCTGAGTCTTGATATGCCTGAGCGCAGTCATTCCTGCGAGAGAGCATCAATGACGGCGAGAGAAGAATCCATGAAGGACACGTACACACTCTTAGTGACATCAGGATGAATTCTACCTATTACGTTCAGGTCCTGTAGGCACGGCTCATTGTGGTATATTAAATTATATGCACTCAAAGCGGCAAACGAGACGATGCAATGGCTATAGTATGAAGCAATGAGGGTGTTGCCTTCGATGTAATTGGTCCTCAACTCACTCTTCGATCGACATGTCTGCGACGGGTTTAGAGTATGATCTGACCACCTCGTCTATCCATTCCACATAACCATCTCTTCCATTGAGATAGTCTGACGGGCCACGCGACTGAGAGAACTCCGGGTCGTTGAGCCAACGTTGCAAGGCGCGCTCGTGGGCTGAGGACATCCCCTCCACTGCCTTCTCCTTGACGCGGATATGATGCGCCTGCTCCTCCCAGAGACAACCATAACGGATGAGGTGTTCGGAGAGCCATTTCTCATGCTCAAGCTGAGTGCCGGCTTGAGACGATTGGCGCGCCACAGGACGACTTGCGGAAGGTGGCGTAACGGGCAGTGGACGCGAAGCGGGTCTGGAAACCCGATGTGATGTTTGGCGTTCGACAGGCATAGGTAGTCATTTGGTACGTGCGGGTGACTGCAAAGAGAGAGATTGGCAGGAGTGGCGAGGAGTGGCGGTTGATAGATGTCAACAGATCACCGCAATCGTACCGTGACCATACAATTAGACTTGAACGTCCTCCAGGTTCCTAAGCGCTGAGTTCGATAAACCAGCGGGATGCACGTGTTAAATAGCGCTGACAACCCTACGTAACCTGCCTTATACAGTCAACGTGTTCCGGTGCGTCCAAAGTGCCACTGCGCGAGGTTGCTGTGCACTCCGTTCCCCGCACGTCTCCATTATCGACATTACCTGTTCGCCAGCTATGCCCAGCCGCGCAGAGTACCAGCCGCTCTCACAAGCCGCCGAAGAGGAGGAAGAGACGGATGTTGTGGAAGGTCTCTCCCCCGCTCCGCGGTCCTCGCCACGGCAGCGCCGGCCTGGTCACATAGACCTCAGCAAGCTCGACATTGCATTTAAGAGGTACGCCTTTGCCTGCTGGTTTGATGCACCTTTAACTTGATTAGATGGACGGAGTCTATTGCACAGAAGGTCAAGCGCAAGAAGAAGGTCGAGGACAATTCGCGGAAGGAGATCTTCCATAGTGTATTCGAGCCGGCCGTGGTCGCATACTATGTTGGCACAGAACCCGTGAGTGTGCTATCCATCATTTTTTATGAAACCAGGAAGCTATAGATCCCACTGCTTCCAGATGAAGACGCTTGACCACAAGCCACCCATGACGAAGGAAGACTTCGACAGGTGAGGTGCCCTGAGTCCTGGCCGCGTTACGGTTGGCTGAGGATACAAGACTCGTTCAAGCAGTGAAGGATGCCATTGGGGATGGCATTCATCCCAAGATGATATCGAAGGGCTCTTCTGGGTCATATTTCGCGCGGGCGAAGGCTGACGGCAAAATCCAGACTGTTGCGTGAGCTTGTCCGGAAATCTCTCTCTGGCTGGCAAGTCTGAACGACATTTTGGCAGTGTATTCAAGCCGAAAGACGAGGAGCCGTATGGTCGTCTCAACCCGAAGGTGCAAACTCCGATCTTGATTACATCAATAGTCGCTGACCACTTGGAGAGTAGACAACGAAATGGCTACATAGGCAGTTCAAATGGATCATACCATTTGGTCGTGCATGCCTCATCCCTAACCTCAGGTGCTTCCAGTCGTCTCTTATGATGGACCATGGTCTGAACTCTATGGCAGTTACATCTCTGAAGCTGCCGCGTCACTTCTGGATGAGAGGCTTGACCTGCATATTGTCCCCAGAACGCAACTTGTATCATTATCTAGCCCAGTATGTATCAAAGGCCGGCCGTAGCTGTGATCATACTCATACTCTTCTTCAGGCGTTCTTCTACGACTGGTTAGATCGCCAAGCAGCAAAGAAGGGCAAGCCTCTGCCAGAAAAGATAGGGAGTATGCAGTACTTCCTTCACGGTTATACCGGTAAACCTTTTCTGCGTACATGTGGTTACCACTGCTAATAGATTCCAGACGCCTCCGACTTCCTTCGGAAACATCCTTTGCCGGGACGTGCCATTTCCGACACCTTCGATGACTCAAACCATCGGAAAGGGAGCTGGTCAAAGAAGTTCTTGTCGACGCTGAAAATTGTCTGCGGTAGGACAGGAGACGAGGAAGACATGTATGACGAGGATGACCGGGAAGACGAGCGATATCTATTTGATGTGTCGGAGAGTCGCACCAACGAGCCATTCCATTGGACCCCTGCATTGCAAGACGGCTTCCGAGAAGAGCTCGAGAAGTGAGTGGTTGATGCGTTATGGGTGTCATGTGTACTGACCTTGGCTGACCTCGTCCAGGCTCGTCATTCTGGGTACGTTCACCAGTTGCCTACATGTGCATCTGGAACTTGGTCTGAGTGGAATCATAGATTATCTTATGCTCAATACTGACCGCGGCGCGGACAACTACATGATTAAGTATTGCGATGGCGAGGTTGGCAAGTCTCTGGTCGACGTCGCGCCCTCGAGAAACCTCGAAATGCCCCAGATGACCGAACTACGGCGGACAGACTCTGGAAGAAGCACCCCGCAAATGTGTCCTGGTGCTCCACCTGCATACTCGCGGACAGGGTCGATGGCCGGTCAGCCATATACACGGCAACCACACATCCACATCGCTGCTATTGACAACTCGCTCTCGTTTCCGCATGAGCATCCGAAGGGCTGGCGTTCGTATACTTACGGGTGGCTTTACCTCCCCGTCAGCATCATCGGCAGGCCGTTTAGTCAGAAGACGAGGGATCACCTTTTGCCTTTGCTGACATCCAAAGCGTGGTGGGCAGAGACGACGTATCAGCTGCGGAAATTATTCGCCGTGGATCCCGACTTCCACCCCAAGATGTTCAACGTTAGTGAACGTACGAGTCACCGTATCCACCCACTTATTGACCCGTCTGCCTAGCGGCAACTCGCAGTGGTCAAAGGTCAGGCGTGGAACATCGTGCAGGCTCTGAGACACTCGGTTCGTGGATCCATCGCGTTGTCTTTATTCTGTGGTGTTGATGCAAATTGATAGGATGAAGGTCAGTATGGTGCATGTCATGGAAATTTGAAGCAACTAACGACAACCTAGGTCCTCTCGAGTTGACACGCCGTCAGAAAGTCTTGGTCTGGGACGACGACGTTGAGGTGACGGAAGAGATGCTCCCCGACCTCGCCCCAGAACCACTGCCATCACCGCGCAGGCCGCCTCAATCGCCTCACGCATCCGTCGTCACCATGCCCGTCCAGAAGCACGCACGCAGCCACAGCTCCTCCGATTTCCCGCCGCCGATGCGCCGCGTCTCGTCAGAGAACACTGGGGTCTCGCGCCCGGTGCCATTCGCGAAGAAGTTTACGCGTGTCCACCCCGCCACGACGGGTGTGACGGTGCTGGAGCACATGGAACGACTGGACGCGGTGGAGGCTGGCTTGAAGCGGATCGGTGTGGAGGACGAGGCGCTGGACGAGGACGAGGACGAGGACGAGGAAGTCGATGTGGGAGAGATGGCAAGCTCTGTTCCGGCGCGACTGAGCACGGAGGCAGATCAACCTGCTGCTGATGCACTGTCGCCTTCGGCACCGTCGGAGCGACTGCCAGCAGTCCCTGAGGACACGCTCAGCGCATCTATGACGGAAGAGGACCTTGTCGCGATGTCGAAGTCGCTGCCGCAATTGGAGGTCTCACCAGGTGCTCGACACGGTCGCTGGCCTAGCATGGGTGGCGCGGCGGCTGAGCGACCGAACTTGGACTGGATAGACTCCGCTGAGAGTCCAAGACCTCGCACAGTGATTGCTGAGGTATGTCCAGCCCTTCCTGCCACCAGATATCCCGGCTGATGATAACGAACAGCGGCTGGAGACAGTCAACACAAAGCCATTCTTCGATTGTTGGTAACCTTAGCACAAGCCGCATAGTAATACTGACACCTGCATCGCTTTCATCCTGCACGTTATTTGCTTTCAGACAGACGGATTGTTTGTATTTTACCATGCATCTGCAGGACCATACCGTACAATATAACCATAGATTGAGGACTGCCAGTAGAAACGTAGCTGTCGGGTGTCAATCTCCCTCAGTCATGAGCCATTGAGCGAAGTCATCCAGCCGCTTCTTCTCGATCTCATCCCCGCCTTCCTCCAAAGTGTCGTCCACAGTCCGCTTGAACCGCTGTTTGCCGGCATACAAGGATGCCTCGATTCGCCTTCCTGCGAAGAACCGGCCGTTCATTTTCTGCCTCTCGGTCAGTAGAATATCCGGCAGCATATAGGAAGGACTCACGATTACACACGCCTGTGCACTGAGCGGGTCACGGAACTTGATAGTCATGACGCCCTCCGGCTCTCTCTGCACGCAGAAGTCAGTTCCATTAGACGTGAAGATGATCTAGATGCACGTACATCATACAGTACAACATTCGTGACTTCTCCGAGACTTGAGCACTCGTCTCGGACATCGTCCTTTAAGTCGAGGAGCAGTGATGTATCCTCTTCCAGTTCCTGCAGCGTGAACATATGCTTGAGGACGACGACTCTGCTCTTGTTAACGAGTGGTGCTTTGTCTTCCTCGGTGATGGACGGACCGAATCCGTCTTCGTCGTCCCACTCGCCCAACTTCCTTAACAAACCTGTTCAACACCTTGCCCAGCAGGCGTGCGACGAGAATATTACTCACTTCTGCATCTTTCCAATGCGCTTCGTCGCCTTCTTCTTGTCCGCCATCGTCTTCCTCGGTTTCGCCTCGCCATCCTTCGTCTCACCCTCGTGCTTGTGCCCGAACTCCGCGCGCTGCACTCTCATTCTCGTGCTCGGTTCCCCAATCCGCAGCTCGTCGTCGTCCAGCAGGCTGACCGCGAGATCGACTGATTCCTCCTTGAAGTAGACCACGAGCGCGTCGCCGCTAAACGTACCGTCGTCGCGCGCATAGAGCTTGATCTTCGGCACGCCCTCATTGTCCTCCTCGATGAGCCCGAACTTCGAGAATCGCGCGTGCAGTTCGTCCGCATCGGCATCAGGTGGGAGGCCCGTAACGTACACGGCGGTATTCTTTGACTTCCGCTCCGCCTGACCGTTCGCATCGCCGCCCTTCTTGCCGCGCTTGGTCGCGGGGCCAGCACTGGAGCCGACGGTGCTGGACGTGTAGTCTTCGGGCTCTTTGCGCTTCTTGGTGCGCTTCAAAACGGGGGCGGCGGGTGTCTAGACTTGCGCGAGCCCTGAGTATACAGGCCTGGAAAACCAGAGTACATGACATGGGCCAGGATGACACATACCTCCTCATCAACTCCCGCCACTGCATACGCAGCCTGTTGTGCTTTCAATAGGTCCTCATCAAGCTAGGTAGGGGTGACGTTGAACACGTAGGTCGTGTAAGCAGAGGTCGCCTACGCACCACGGGGACCCACGCTGCCTTCGTCGCATCGTACTCAAGCTCAGAACCATCGTCCTGCTCAAAACGCCATGTCCCTGCTGAACGATCGAAGTGCACGTGGGGGTCTTCTGTGAACAATGCTGCTTGTGCAGCTGCAGAGGATCCCGCGGCTGCCGTAGGTGGTGCTGTAGACTGGTCGTCGGTGGTAGACATACGTCAGAGTAATGGGAACTATCTTCGTTTCAATTGAAGCGTAGCAGATATTAAGGAGGGTCGGATACAATGGTTTTGATCGTACCAAAACTGAAAGTAGCAGGTCACTGTGGTGGTGGTATCGTAGGATAGGCAGTCGAGACTCGAGGTGGCTTCGCAGCTCACACCATTGACACCAATGTCACCGTATGTGACCCATGTGCATGAACGCTCGTGTGGAGCTACCCAGATGTTGTCTTCTTTACAAGACCCTCAACATATAGCACACAACCTGTTGATTCTATTACAGTAGCAAATATTCTACTTGAAGAGTAGCATGGGGAAATATGCACTAGAATCGTGAGGTGCATCCTCCGTCCGCTGAGGCTTCCAGCGCTTGTTAGCGGTCGGAAGACTCGGAGGCAGCTTTGCCTCAGTGTAGACCTTGTTCGCAGATGTGATGGTGGCGATGGCAGCAGACAGCTCGGTGGGCTCCGGAGCCTGAGCAGGGACAGACACCTTCTCACCCTCCTTGCCTTCTGCCGGGGCGGCAACACTGAAATGCACGGTGAGTAACGTCCCGCTGGATCAGGACGGAGGGCGAAATAAACATACGCTTGCGGCTGAGAGTGTTGAATGAGGAGAGACGAGAGCTCAGACTGTGTTACGACCGACAGCTGGGGATATGCACGGCGGACATCACGCTTCCAGTAAGGGTTCTGCGCTGGGTCCGACGCTGACTAGACGGTCAGTTATTCGGCAATCCTTAACGTGCCGTATGCACGTACCCTTTGTCGCAGGAGTCGCGTACTTCTCAGGTCGCGAACCGGGCGGAGGATATCTGACTACGTTCGGTAGAGGGAGACCACTGGAGATCTCAGGATTCACCACGACAGCATCCCCTGCATGGCCAGTCAGCGACACAGCTACAAGCTTAATAGACAAAGTCACATACTGAACTTCTTCCAGAAGCCCTTGGGGCTGAGATGATAGAGTGTTGAGTCCGCGAACTTGCGGGATGCCATGGCTGAACGGTGTCTGCAGCGGAGTGACCTCAACTGACCCGGAGACTCGAGAACAACGTTGGGTCACGTGATATGCGCCATACAGGTTGTCGAATTGATGAATCCCGACTCGCCGCGGCGGGCACACTGAATTTGCGACTATAGCACCATGGCCCGTACCAACTGGACATTGGTACTGAAACCCACACTGGTAACATTGCACAAAAACACTTTCGCATGATTTTTTTTCTTGCGCCTACTAATCGAAGCGAATTTCGATGACGGAAAAGTATACGGGACTCTGATATCTACCCTATCTCTCCACCACATCCGAGTGTTCACCGCCCCCCGTTTGGATCCAGCGCATAGCATATGGCGTGACTCTGTACGAGCCACAAGCATATGTTATTGGGCATCGGGGAAACGTACGCGTGCCTTGACTGTGTGGTGCATCCGTGCTGTGGGCTGCTCGTGCTCCTCCTCTGTTCCCGCAGTCACACTGGGTGGGACTGGGACTGAGTCTTTTGCTGTAGATGCCTCTTCCATATCCCTATCCTTCGTCAAAGCAGCCATGCTCGACTGGCTCCCATCCACGCACTCTGAAACGCCCAAGGCCGCCACGACACTCTGGTTGAATCGGATCGACCTCGGAGAACGCACACCAGATTCTTGGTTCAACTCGGGCTTGTAGTCCGGTCCTGGCTCGCGCAGCACAACAGGGTCATGGTCAGATCGAACCTCAACCAAGCATCAGTGCAATTGTCTACGTCATTACACAGCGACTGGGACTCACTTGGCTGGTCCTCGCCAAAACAGAACTCTCCCGAGGCATTCCAGAACAGCTATACGAAGAAGAAATACCATCCCCCTCGGGAGGCGACTCCACTTTGATGGACTGTATGCTAGCAGCGCGCGAATGCATGTCCTCGTCTCGCTGTAATTCGGTTCCACGTCCTCTGACTCCCCGGCCCTGCTCTGGGTCGATGTTGATGGAAGTAAGTCTTATACTCTCTCCAGGTAAACGGTGGGCACCAAGTAGCCAGTCAGGGATGGCACTGTGGCGCGACGTCCATGTGCGCGTGATAGAAAGAGTGCGACTACCCATGCTCTTGCCAAAGGAGAAGAATGGGATGGACAGGCCATCTGCGGCCCAGCAGTGAGTACAACGCAATACGTGTGATACCTGGACTCGTACGGATGATGATAGAGCCAAGTACGACAAAGGATACGACAATCTGTACGGTGGCGGCCAAGAGCTCAGCCTGGTCTTCGGGAGGGCTGTGTGGCGTCGGCAGTCTTGTTGCAGCCAGGGTGGAAACGAATACCGCCCCGACACCCATCTGCTGAGCCATGAGCACCAAGATGCGACTGGTCAGAAAAACACTTACCGGTCCTACGGAACAGCGTATCGACAATTAGATGTGAACGGCCAATATGAATCACGTACCGAAGTGCCCAGAGAACAGTGCTTCGCGCCAGTTGCTGATTTCAGGTACCCACCTGTACAACAAGAGCAGAGACGGGATGCGCCGAACAATGAGGATGCAGATGAACAATACAACCAGCCTCCAGGGTGTAATTCCCAGGTCAGGCCGGTTATATTGGTCAAAGGGCAGCCAAGCACCGATGTATACGAAACACGCGCAGTTGAGGAGCAAATCAATAACAGACGAGAACACCTCGTTCTCTGTCTGAACATTAAAGTGCCCGTCCCAACTTATGGCAGTACCTGGAATTCAATCCATAAATATGCAAACCTGGAGGCAGACTCTGCGTACCAGCGGCGAAGGCGGCTAGGAGGTCGTCGCTGCCCAGGGTACTGACAATGCCGATCGTGAACACCGCCAGTGCTAGATACTGCGCTACGTATGATTCACGATCGATGAAGCCCTTGCGGTACGATAATTTCATGAGCTTGCAGAACAGTATGCCTTGTCAAGGAGACATGAGCGACCGAGGGACATCCAGGTAGCGGATAGCCTACCGAGCACAGCTCCGAGCACAGTGCCTAAGATGACCTCGTCTACGTGTTACGGTAAATGCGCTGGGATCGAGCAAGACGGTACAATTTGACTCACAAAGCCAGCCAACCAGGAACCATTTCCCGACTGCCATTCCCCGGGAGCTCTCGACCGTTAGGTAGATGGAGATGCTCAGGAATGGATACGCCAATCCGTCATTCGCTGCAGACTCTGCAGATAGAATCCGGCGAAGGTTGGGTGGAACATGTTTTATCGCAAACTTGCCACCTGGTAAGGACATGGATTATGAGCTGGGCTGCAGTCAAGGAACTTCGTACCGACTATGGCGGCACTGATGATAGGATCAGTGGGCGTCAAACATGCCGCAATGACCAGTGCCGATATGTAGTTGTAGTAAGGGAATAGACCATAGATTATTGCTATCGAGTGACGCGGGTTGCCAGTCAGCAAGCAAACCCATTCAATATCGGCATGGACTGACCTGCTACGACTATCCAGCCAAAAGCCATAGTAGGCACGACCATGACGAGCAGTCCCTTGGCATGATCTGCCATATACGACTGTGGCAGTTCCACGCCGATAGCGAACAGGCCGGTGGCGAGGACGACCCGCATTATTTCCAGGGTGATCGCATTGGTGTGAGTGCCCCACGATCTTGGATTGAAGGCGTTGGCGCAATAGGGTCCGATGATGATGCCGAACGCGGTTCCGAGTACGACCTCGTTGATATACAACTAGGGGCGAGTGAGAGGTTTCAGTCACTGACTCACAATCCATGTATCCGAGCTGACGCACTTTCTCTTTGACAAGCAACGACACCATGCTAAACTATGATTAATGTGAGTCAAAATTTCGATGATATATGCTGGATAAGAGAGCTATCCATTGAGAATGCTACTACGGTCGAGCAATGCAACGCAGCTTGTCTCCTGTAGCTTTCGAAAGAAGAGACGCACTATGACTACGAAGCCTCCCAATACAATGTATGAGAGGCTTGGATCTGTGACCTGAAAGGCGGGTTTGTGAACTGGTAGTCATCCGGGATGGAAGACGGACTTGCAGCAAGTCTTCGCTCATGTTCACGGCAATGGCCCACAAGTTGGCGGGGCGGGTCTGGGAGAAGTGGGTGCCAGTGATACTAGCTGAGGTGTCTTATGAGGCCGCCGCAGACGTGCGAAGTCAGAGTGCACGAGGCGAGTGGTCCGTCGACGCCTGGTGTCACGGCCATGAATGGACGAGTCGCCATCCGCGCACATTTCCGTGTCAAGCAATTGAGCTCCCGCCGTTGGCAGCCACACAATTAATGGGCGTTAGCGGGACAGATCTGTGCGCAGATCTACTGTATCGGGCCAGGATCTCGGCCACCTTAAGCAGCAGCGCAGAACTCCCCGTAAGTCTAAGCACACCATAACCCGCTAGACTCATATTTATGTCGCTAGGACATCTCAGCTACGTCGTTCACTAAATTTTTGACTAACATTTCGTTGGCTGCAATGAAAGGGAGAGCAAGGCTTTCCGCCAAGGGGTGCTGAGAGTGAGGCGGATACCAAACTCGACTACCCCACCAGAATTGCCTCTGTACATTGGTGGGGGGCACTTGTGTGTGCATTCATCAATTCTACTGTAATGATTGATACACTGAAGAATTGTTGCAAGCCCTGGGAGGAAAAACAATCCAACCGCAGCTCGGAGGTAATCGAGATGCTACCACTGAAAATTCCTACCCAGCTCCCACTTTTTAGCTAGCGGACCAACACAGTAGTGATGCGCAGAGCTTGAACAGACGTGTATCCGCATTGAGAAAAGGAGACCCCGCTCAAGCAATAAATCGACAGCAACAGCTTGAGACCGCAGCGACTGCTCGGCCGAGATCCTGACCCGAGACAAAAATCGCGCCTAAATCAGATGCATTGGATCACCTTGTCCGGTCCAAGGTCTCGTATCTCCATTCTTACATTCATTTGAACGGGTCCTTAGCGATGCGAGTAACTCAACGACAAATTCCGCTGTGCGACAGCTTGGTCTAGCGTCACATCTGCAAACAGCAAATACAGATGGGATGAATCAGTATGTGGAAATACAATGCACAGGCAGGCCTAGCATAACAGACATAAATCGAGAGAATTTTGACAACATGCGATAGGGCCCCTCGCTCTCCTGCTGGGTCTAATACGGCTTCTTGCCAGCCGCGAGTTGAAGGTGCGCGCTATGCTCGTCGTAAGGGTACTTGGAGACAGGGATCTCGCGCCAGAGGTCAGGAGTGAGGAAGGCATATGTTTTTGTGATCTATGCAGGGAGTTAGCGCATGAAGGAGCGGAACATGCAGGATACGTACAGCTGCGAAGGTTGCCTTCAAAAAGTTACCCATCGTCGCGGTTGAACCCTTCGACTGTGTATAGCAATCCTCGACACCAGCGAGCTGCAGCAGACGCTTCGATGCCGGCGCAGCGACGAGGCCAGTACCTCTTGGTGCGGGGATGAGACGGCACATGACGGAACCGACCTTCCCGCTGACCTTCGAGGGCACGGTGTGAGGCTCACCGAGCGCAGCACCCCAGTAACCCCGGCGAACGGGAATCACGGACAGCTTGGCGAGGATGATGGCTCCCCGAATGGCGGTTGCAACTTCCTTCGCGCACTTGACGCCAAGGCCGACGTGGCCCTCGAAGTCACCGATAGCAACGAACGCCTTGAAACGCGTGCGCTGTCCGGCGCGGGTCTGCTTCTGGACGGGCATAATCTTCATGACTTCGTCCTTGAGCTTCGGTAGGAAGTAGTCGACGATCTGGTACTCCTTGACAGGAAGCGAGAAAAGGTAAATCTCCTCCATGGACTTGATCTTGCCGTCCTTGACGAGACGACCAAGCTTTGTGACGGGGACCCTTTTCCATATAATTCAGACAACAAGGTCGGTTTCACGACGAACAGGAAACTCACCACTCCTTCTCTTCATCCTTGCGGCCTCCGCGGCGAGGGCCCCGACGGCCACGTCCACGGTCACCACGTCCACGGCCAAATCCACCACGTCCGCGTCCAGCGTCAGCCATTGTGTCTTGCTGAAGAGTGAAACTAATGCAGAAAGCAAATTTAGCACGATGAACCTGAGATACGGAGAGGGACTGGGGCGAAGAGCTCCAGGGTCATCCGACACTGCACGGCGCCATCCATCGCGACGAGAGGCCGTCAGACCTTATAACTCTGTTAGAGCGTTGCGAATGGTTCCCGCACACTATTTTCAGCACCTGAACAGCGAAACGGTACTCACGTCTTGAGGAAGGTCGATATCGAGCTTGCCGGCGGGTGTACGGATGGCTTTGGACGTCGATGAGCCTGGTGGCTGATAGTGGCAGCGGAGCGCCCGAGACCCCTGACACCCGCAGTCACTGAGAGTCGTGGAACGACTTCCACTGCCAGTGGATGCAGTGGTGCGCACAGTCGAACATTCGCGCTGCAACGTCACCAACTTCTCTGCCTGTGACCACCGTGCTTTCGCATTTGCCCGGGGTACGTCGTCGCTTCGGTATCCTTTTACCTGGAATAGCGGTTGACTCCGACTGACAACGAAGCGCGGGGCTGCAACACGTAGGTCCTGGTGTGACATTTCACCATAGACAGCCTATAGCTTAGACGCAGCGAATCACACTCAACATCGTAGGCCTAGTAGGCGAGGAGATGGCAGGATCGTGAAAATTGAATGTGCAACATGTCTCCTGGTATGTCTGCCCGCTGATGTTCTTAAGAGACGTCTGTGTTGCTTGTGCGATCGCCGCCTCAAATGACTTTTGTGCGGTATGACATTGGAGGGTTGCATGAATCAGCTATCGATATCAGAGACTATAGACTATCGGCACCGGGCGTGCAGTGTATATAACATCACTGACACCGCTGTATTAGACCCCCTACCGTCTTCCTCCCGTCGAGCAGCTCCGCTAGCCGGTCGGCCTGTTGGTCTGCAAGAGGCCAACAGTAACGAGAAGGTAGGTATCCAATTCGGCGCGCGATCTAGTGCAAGGGTATTTTCATGGCACTGTGTCGTGTGCTACTGTTCATGTGCTCATGTTGCATCGTGTGCTCCTACCTCGCAACTGTCTAATTGGTCCCTCAGGTCTCTACTTGGCTCGCTAGCGTCGACGGCATACACTTGACACTGGGCGGAACCTGTACAGTTGATGGGTGTGGAGTCGGGACGCACGCTCCGCCGGTCGCGATCGGAGGGCCAGAGACAGATGCAACATACACGAACGTCTGCCTTACCACATCCCGACTACCAGCCGGGCAAACAACGTCGTCGGAGCTTAGCTCGTCTTCAACTTCCCTGGGCATTCAATCCAACGTACCAACGACATCTCGCGAATCACGTCTCGTCCAGCCAAGGTCAATGTCTACCGCAGCAGTCCAGAGGCCCTCATCTTTAGATATTCCCGTGGACCCAGACAGTGACAGTGGATGCCCTGCCGACTCTGTGGCCTCAGGAGATCGCTATTCCAATGAAGGATCTTCAACCAGTAACGTATACTCTAGTGGGAACTGCGGCCCTGATCGAGTAACACCCTCTTCAGTGACCGCTTCTTCATCTGCATCTGGACTAGGTCATCTCGACTTCAATGTTACACCTTTGGATCTCCAGCTCCCTCCGGTTACTCGGTCTCTTTCGCAAGCTGCGGATGGATCACTTCCGGGCACCGCCGCATCTGTGAGTGACACGCTCCGGTCCTGCGCTAGACCCGCATCTTCAAGCCGACAGGTATATGTCAATATTGCACCGCACATTTAGTATACTGATCGCGCTTGCAGTCCCTCGCTCCTATCATAATCAACCGTGGCCGCATCACGTACCAACGACCCACGTATCCGGACGCCGCACCCTTGAATTTACGCAATGGTGCTCCGGCGAGGACGAACGATAGCATCTTCGACGATATTGTCACGTTACTCCGTCCTTCGACGTCCTTTAACGCACCTGCCTTAGGTTACTACAATCTGCCTAGGGCCACGCCTCGGAAATCTCTTATTTTGATAGGCAGCGACCGTCCGTTCGGAAGCCCTGGCGACCAGGATAATGTCCTCACCGACATGTTTCGTCTCACACATCGTCGGTGCTAGGCCCACGGTAGCGTGCCGTAACGGTCCACCGGCCGAACCATATGGACGCTAGTTCATCTTGTTAGGGTGCTTTTGCATCCAGGCACATAGGGTACTACACTATTAATGACATTTGATCAATCAGTTCAAACCGATGCGTTGCTCATTACAATAGTAGCGAGTGCAGCGTCCGGTTGTGCTCAGTGAAACGCTGCATCGTGTCTCCGAGCCCAGATCTTAGTAATTATACGTCCTTGTGACGTCCCTTTACCGCGGCAGCCAATACTTAGTACTCAGCCTCCGTTGCTGACCAAAAGACATGCACTCTGGCAGCTGACGACTGAGACACAACCGTCATTTCGATTTACAAATGTGGGCTGGGTGGTACGACGACGCTAGCGTATCTACATAACCTCGAATTCAAAGCCGAACAGTATGTATTCTTCCTAGCAGCGCTCTTCATGCGATGAGGGTGCCTTCTGCCATCGGTCAGTTGCAACGATTCAAGGAACTTCCCCGCTCTGGAACCCCTGGCCGTGTTGCAATGCCGTAACTCGTCGTCGCTGCAGGCTTCTCTTTGGCGTACAAGGGGGATAACATTGAATGTTGCTGTTATCTCTACTCGTGTTTACGGTGCGGCCTGTCCGATGCCAGCGCCGCGTGAAACTTCTTACCGCGCGTTATACAATAGTGGGTACTGTGGAGATTCTTGAACGCCTGAGATTGGAGAGTCCGGTCCACGGGTGGCCCTTCGCAAGTCATATGGTGTCATTTATCTTTCATGTTGGCGCGATACTTTGCCATAGCTTGTGAGCCTATCGCGCCGTGGAGGGCCTCGCAGGTATTCGAACAACTCACGGAGGCCTTAATGAGCGAACAAAGCATGCATGAGCTCACAGGTTCACAGCGCTCAGGGCATGTCTGACAGCGTAATCAGTTGGCGAAGACTCTGAGCGGCGAGCGCGCAACAGAAACCCTGTGGCCGCCAGATTCCAGTGTCAGCCACGTGGGACGGTGGCTGGGGGACCGCCGCGGACACGGGCCATAAGTAAGAGGATGGTTCTCGCCCCTTTGCTAACTTGACTACAGCGTCGACTTTCCGCCACACACCAAACCGCCTTCACTGTACGTGCCCGTCCTATTCCTAACCGCGAATACGCTGCTCATCCCGCTCTCAGCTGCACGAACCAAATTGGCACCTGATGTCGAATTCGAATATGTCAAATTTCTCAAAACAGCAATCTAGTATTCGCCCCACGTAAGCTTCATACATTCCTCGCTAGATTATCTCGGGTCCAGTCTGACAGCGCCTCCTCGCAGCAACGGCCGTCAAACCGTTGGAGATGGGGCTTTCTACACCGACATGACTCCTAGCGTGCTTGCAGTGTGCCGGATGCCCGGCAGCAACATGTACTACTACTCTACTACGTTCTCTGGCGGGCCCGGGGTGCGTCCTTCTCCCACTTGTACATCCTCCGGCGGTTCACTGACGTATCCGGAACTGCAGTGGCGGTTTTGACACCCCCAAAGCAAAATGCCCTCCCGATAGAGGGTCGCCAGACTGGGTGACAGACAGTCTGACGCCGATGTTCTCTTCCTCGCCCCCTTCCGACACTTCATCCACGCTTTCAGCTTTCGGTACCGACAGTCCCGCCAGTTCTATCATCCTCCCTCCTACCCCTCCGCCTGAGGATTATACTAGCCAACTCACGAGGAGCGCCCCGCGTGCCATCGTTAGCAAGGTCGCTCGCGCTCCAGTCCCCGATATCGCCACGCCACCGTTGACGCCTGACGATGCCGAGGACGGAGAAGGCAGCGTCGCAGCCCTTAGCGCGAAGCAACGTGATGCTGCCCTCGAGTTCCTCTCTACTCTCTTCCCCCGCAACGCACTCGCTGCTATGCCCTACGCGAAGAGCGTCTCCATTTCTGCCCCGAACCTTGGTGCCGACTTCGAGGGCGTTGTCCTCGAGTTGCCCAACAAACCCAAAACGCTCTACGTAGACGGAAAGAGTGCAGCGACCGTCAATCTCAGGGAGAGGTATGTTCTTACTGCATGGACCGGGTCCCGTCGCTGACCGTTTTCATAGCATCGTTGCCCTCCTTGATCTTGCGGATGAGAGTCTGCAGTGCTCCGCGTTGGTCATCGCGCTGGAGAAGAGCTCGCCTTTCCTGGGCGACCTTCTCCATTCGTTGATGTATGTCGGTGGCAGTGTTGTCACTGTGCCGCCGTTCGAAGTCGACTCGTCATACGTGCTGGTTGGTTTGGAGATTTGATGGTCTCTGGCAATAGTTGTCCGTGGCCTCGTCGAGTGGGAGGTCGTACGTAGGTAGTCCTATCTTTAGTCCAACTTCCTTCCGCTACATCTATATGCATTCCCTTCACTTGATCTACGCGCTGATGTCCCGGGGCACTGTGTTCAGCATATGACGTGCATGATATTTTCGCGCGGTTAGCAAAGCTTACCCCGTGGAATACTGTTTTTGATTCCCTTTATTGTCCGCGAGCTCTATGTAGACAATGCTCTGGCTCTGGTGCTACTGAGGGGAAGGGGTCGTGCGTATGTATTTAGGCTGGATATATGCTCGTCACCGAAGCTAGAGCTCGAGGCTGGAGTGAGTAAATAAAATGTGGAGGTGAGAGATGTTGAGACTTTGTACGGTAGAGACCAGTGTGCATGTATGTGTTGGTTCGGGTTGCATGGATGAAAAGAACAAGACAGGGGACTTCCGCCCAGGAGATGACATGCTTTCGACTCGACGTCGGGCTGGACAGGCGATCACCACGCGTGCGCAAGGTGTGAACGTGGCGCGCGAGGCTATTTGCATGCGCGACCTGCCGCGGCCTCAGTCGTCTACCCTGCTCAGGTATGACCGGTGTTTTCGCCTTCGACCTCTTCTCTAGCATATCAGTAGAGTCGGTGGTATCGTAGCGAGAGGGGGTACAGTACGGGAGTGAACTAGAGTAAGGTCTCAAAGACGCTTGGAATACTTGAATCGCGTTCTGTTGCGGTCACTCCAGAAGACGCTGAAGCTCATGCGCCACAACCGAACCCTATGCGCCCAGGTCGATTATACTTGGGTGGTGTCAGCTGCAAATCGCCCCACAGCCCTGCTGTTTGATTACGCCTGCCTGTGGTCGATATTTATACTCGTATAGGACGTCAGCATGCGGGTCTCCGTGTACTACGTTGATGCGACCTCCAATAACCTCATAGACCGACCTATCCCCGCATAAAGATGTCCAGTGCCTAATACAACGCCTTCGTTTGGTGCTGCGTATGCGACCAAAACCTTCCCCGCCCGGAGGACGAGTCTCACCTCTCGCGCGACGACATTTATGTCCCGCCTGTCGTGCTCCATACGAACAGGCCGAATCACCGTTTGCTGGTGAGCTCGCAGCCGATGTCCCAATCGACACTGCCACTACCGAGGTCGATGGTTGCTGCGACGGACGGCCCGATGGTGTCGCTCCCAGGGAGTGCGGATGGAGCTATACAGACTGTCGATACCGCTGCGCAGAATCCGTCTCCACTTCGCTCAGAGCTCGAGGTACGACCGGCGTGTCTCATTCCGCACAGAACACGACTCCAGTGCTCACCTATCGACTTCTGGCTGATCTCCTTCGCTCGCATAGGCACTCACAAGATAAGTGCGACCGGGGCGGACCTCGTCCACCACAATACGCAATCCTGCAAGAGGCATGTGATCGAAGTACTAATGACGAGATGATGTGGGAGAAGACGCAAGCTAGTTCTAGCATTTGGTTCCACTTACAAAGCTTTACGTTACACCGCATAGTGCCGCGTTATACTAGGCTGTCTGCCATGGCTTCCTTGATGTGACTTTGTCATGGCGTTCGCATAGGTACATTTCAGGTCATCCTGTAAAGATAGAGTGTGTTAACCTTTCGCCGACGAGGGATCGAGAGGAAGGAATTTGAACATGGCCACGGGCGCCGGATGCTCCCGTGGTTACCCAGGCCAGACTCCCATGCGCTCCGGGTGATGTCGCCCGGGGACCCAATGGTCGCTTCTGCGAAACAGCGTGCTACGGCTCGCGCTTCCATTGGAACCCGCACAGAGGATCGCACCCCCGAGGCGTTTCGGCGCAGACCGCCGACCGCTAGAAGGTAGAAGCAGTCCGAGCACGATCGAGGGCCCCGCCGCTGGGAAAGCCTAAATACCGGAGCACGCGCGGACGGCATGACTCCCCGACCTCTCCAGGTCGTTCGCTGCCCTCCCACCGCCATTCCTTCTCATGCGCTGCGTACGCCCGCCCCTCGATGACTCTCTATGATGACTTCGTTCGCGCGCTCGGCTTTTGCTGCCTCTGCACGCAGACGACTGACGATCCCAAGAGCCGCCGACGGAACAGAGACCGCTTCAATCCGCTCGAGGAGGATGTCTACGAGCCGCCAGTTCTCCTGAATGAATCACTGTCCGGACGGGTGACGCAGTCACAGCCGAACTCCGTCAGTATACCCTCGATGAGAGACCATAGGCTGAGCGGGCTCCCGCCCTATACGCCACGTCCTGTTCCGATCGCGATGCCTCCGGCTTACCACCCTGGAGCAGCGAGGTGCGATATGCTAGCATATAGTGGCTGATAGTCAATTGACCATACCGTAGCAGCCCGACAAGTTCGCAGTCGTGATTGAATGTATGGCGACACGGCAAGCGGCGGCGGAGCGAGAGTGAGGAGGCCCAGAGGTGGATGTCCCGTTCAAGTTCGATCGGAAGGGATGGCTGGAGACGCATATATATACCCGTGGGTGTCCTGATCGTCGGGCATCAACATGTCTCTTGACGTGTTTGTGGAAGTCGTCATATGACAGGGGGAACAGTACTACTTATCCTTAGCGGAGGCTCCCCCTTAATCATTCCAGGCACGATAGATCCGGATTCCTATCCTTGTTTGCGTTGCAAGTGCATGTCCTGCTTGGGTGCACGCCATGACATTGACTATGTTGTACTACTTATCGGATCCTATATGCGTATTGCATAGGTGCAGGCGTAGACATGCTTTTGGTATTGTCCGCTTTGACACTATTCCTAGGTTTGGTGCTAGCCAAACGTGTGGGTGAGTACAGGACTGAGCGACATGCACGTGTGTCAGGCTACATGATAAGTATTCGGTTAGATGCGTACCGAGGGCCCAACTCTCATTCGGCTGGGGACATGACGGGTGTATTTCTAGGAAGCTACAAGCCCAAAGGTTGCAGAACCGTGTAGCAACTGTAGAGCCGTCGTCAGTGTAAGTAAGTTGCGTGGCTGGGTTACCAGCCCGGTATAGTAGTGCTTACGTAACCTGTGCTGGGAGTCGTTGACGCGCGGTACTGCATCCTACTGCATCCTACCGAGTCTGACGGTGTTAACTGCCTTGTCTTCCCGTGCTCCTCTCGCGCCCTTCCTGGTGACACTAGAGCTCGGCTCGGAGGAAAAATACCGCTTCCGTACGTTGGACACCGGTGGAGCACTCGAGTCCTACGTTTCAATCGGCTGTATAGTGCACTTGCGGACGACTTGCTGTTTACGGTGCTTGCCTCGCTCCCTAGGCACGACTTCCTGGCGCCCTACTCGCGTTTGCAAGGCTGCCATAATCCACAGCCATCGGAGCTACCTGCGGTTGCGCATATAAGACCTCTCGGCCCCGCGACGTGGTTCTGCAGCCTTCGGATAAGATCAAACCATGGGGATGTTCACCACTCTCCTGCGCTCTCTCTGGGATCGCCTTTGTGGCGGCGGCGAGACCGAGCCGCAGAGCCGTCCGCAACGCCCTACTCAGCAATACCAGCAGGCCCCGCCGGTGACGCGGCCACATCCGCAGAAACCGTACGAAGCACCGCAGCCTCAGCCTCAATACCCCCCTGCGCACCAGAAGCCACAACCACCAAGGCCACAACCTGCCCGGCATGTGTCCCCCGGACCGCACAAAGTGGGTTCACTTGATCCTGACATTGTCGCATTTCTCGTTGACGCGCATACAGCAGAATCTGAATTATGAGAATCAGCAAGACTCCCACTACCAGGACCTGCGTGCACGTGCGAGCGAGGAGGGCTCGAAGATGGCGCAGTGCTTCGAAGAGAGCCACACTGCGTATGCGAGCGGCAACGGCGCGCGTGCCAAGGAATTGTCTAACGAGGGCAAGGCACACAAGGCAGAGATGGAGCGCCTCAACGCACAAGCGAGCGAGTGGATCTTTGCTAGTATGTTCTCATCTTTGTCCCTCAGCGCGGCGTGTCTGCGGTGTAGTTGGCAGAAGATGGTGACCTGACCCCGTTCAACACTTTGTTTGCGCTCAGAGAACAACGAGGTACGTGTGTGCTCCTCTCGGTGCGCATATAGTCGGGCTGACCTAGCGTCGCAGGACAGTGCACCTGGAGAAGTTGACTTGCATGGACTCTACGTGAAGGAGGCCATCACATACTCAGAGCGTGCTATCAATGACGCACGCCGCCGCGGGGATGCGAAGCTCAATCTCATTGTCGGTATGTTTGTATTTTCTGTGTCTCATGCTGGGACATGCGTTCATCATGGAAATTGTATTGGCTGTAATGCAGGCAAGGGTTTACACTCGGCGCAAGGTGTCGCTAAGCTCAAGCCTGCTATCGGGGAGCTCATGCAGAAGTACGTCTCGCTTGCTTCTTTCACCCCCCTAAAACCGGGGCTCAACTAACCTCATGCCTTCCAGACAAGGCTTGGTGGCTGAACTGGACCCGAGCAACTCCGGCGTGTTGATTGTGAACCTCGACGGGCAACCCACCGGTGTGGGCCCCGTGCTCGGTGTCGATGACATCACTCGCCGCCTCGAAGACAGCGAGAAGGGTTGCACCATCATGTAACGGAGATGATGCCCCAGCGACTTGGACGTGGCTAGCTGTAAGAGAAATGATACGTGTTTCCGTTCAATGTGTGTACCAATTCCTGGAACAGCCCAGGGTGACTGTATCATCATGTGTACTGTATCTGCTGTTTTGTTGATGCCAATGTTTGTGTAGTATGATTGCGCCATACCGATGAATTGCAGCAAGATAGAGATCGCGTGTATCAGTGACATCACTGGTATGCGAACATATTTGCAAGCTGGATTGCTCATTGTTATAACACCAGAGACCTGTTTATTGTACCCGCTTTGTTGAGTTAGCAGACAAGTGGATTGTTTCTTCTGTTGTAGCCTGTTCAGTGTTACAGTTTACTTGAGGCATGATGTTGCTGGCACTGTGTACTTCATTTGTCTTGCTACAAGGCAGTCTCCCTAGGCTTACCTGTCGCCTGTCATGCAACCTGTAGTTGGTGTTATGATGGTACTATATTTGCTGAGCGTCTCCTCCCTCTTCTCTACTGTACTGATGCCGGTTCATCCCGGTATATCTTTTCCTGATCCTCCTGAGCCCAACTTCAGACCTCTTTCGGCTCTCTGACAGCGGAAGCCCGCTCCGGTACCCTATGCCCTACCCTCTCATGCTATTGTTATACGGACACCATTCCTATTCGCCCATTTACTGTCTCGTATGATACTTGGTGGTTCTCCTTCCCCCGCACTGCCTTAGTCACCGATCTATGACTGGCAGGGTCCCCATCCTCCCTCTTACTCAGCGACCGTAATCCTGATGACTCCCGCTTGACGCCGTTGTATATATACTAGTAGGATAGCAGGGAGAGCTCTCAGCTCGATCTGGTTAAATCTACATCAGATACCAGCGTCCTTTGCCCAACCACTCTGGAGAGTCCTAGCAGCCGGTTGCTGACTTAGGTATCCACACTTAACTCTTAGGCTGAAGCCATACTTATCCTAGTACACCGGTAAGCTTCCTTGTCCCTCAAGGAACTTACATTCTTGCAAAATAGCCTAGTGAGTGCAGGGAGTCTGCGACAACAACAAGATGCCCGTATCCGGTGTTACCACGTAACAGTTGGTAGTCATCTTCCACATGTTCTGGTCAATGTTGTGTACAGGCAAAGCAGTACATTAAGCGGTCTGATTGCATGTTAATGAGGCGTGGCACCACGTGCCTAGTTGTCCCTCACCATGGTGTTGATCTACTACAGTACTACATAACCATCATGTTGAACAAGGAGTGGTGTGGCGCAGCTGAAGGCAAAACTGCAAAGGAGCAAACAAAGACTCCAATAGAATAGAGGACTTACAATAGATCTCTTAGACTGCTGAGAGGGAAGACTCAGGAGGCGTAGAATGAGAGGAGAGATCGTTACATTACAGGGGCATCCAGCCCAGTATATATACACATGAG